>PVIJ01002898.1:0-73167 GCA_004024925.1 Scalopus aquaticus
CGCCCCCCCCCCCACCTGCCACTTCAGAACAATGCGATTGTCTTTCCCACTCCTGCCTGGCAGGGAGCCCGTAGAGCCTGAGCTATTCATCCGTGGGCTTGTCATTTACTGAGAAACTCGGTGACAGGTGGATAAGACAGCACAGAGCTCAGAGCAGGTCCCCCTCCCAGGTTTGCCTGGGCCACTCCCTGCGCCTGAATACCTTCCCCTCCCCAGCTCTCTGACCTTGGCTGGAGAACATCTACTCGATTTTTCAGACGTGTCTGTGGCACCTCTTCCTCCAGGAAGCCCTCCTGGAGTTGCGAACCTGGCCCTCTCTCAGCACGAGGTCACGCCATTGGTGGATTCCTCTGTCTCCAAAGTCCCATAGCTCAGGGAGGGGGGCTCTGCCAGCCCCAGTCCATGAGGCTGCTTGACCCTGTCGCTCCTGGCACCTGTCCTCCTGATGGGGCCCCCAACCCGGTTCCGCTGCCGGCAGGGACAGAGGGGGAAGGTGGTCAGCTGCTCCAGGCACGCTGGTCAGGCTCCCGTAACCGCCTCACGTGTGCCCGCTCCACCTCCAGACCCCAGGCCAAGACGAGAGTCCGGTTAGCCCAGGTCCGGCCAGCGGTGGACTTGCACACAGACACTCCAGCACGAAGCGACCTGAATTTGCAGTAAATGGGACTGAGACACCATGGACCATGGAGCGAGAGGACAACGGAGCTCCAGGAGCCATCGAGGGATGTCGCTGTGCGCGGCCGGACGTGGAAGGAGCTGAACGTGGCGGGCCGTGGGCAGAACTGGATCACTCCGCCGGGACAGGATCACTCCGCCGGGAGTGGGCGGGCAGCCGCGGCCACTGTGGGCCTGGAGGCTCTCTCGGGCGGGCGCAAGCGGGGGTTGGCAAGAAGACTTCCCCATGGCAAACCCTTTTGCTTGCACCCTTTTTCTTTCTGTCTCAGTTTAAAAAGCAATTATTAAAAATGGAAACTAACAACAAACAAAGCTGATTGAGCACCTTGCTGGTGGTAGCAGCGGGTTACGCAGTGGGTGCTGAGCCCCTCAAAAATGGCTCTCCAACACGGAAGCCGTGACCTCGACCCAGACCAGGCCCAGGCTGACTCTGGGGTACGTGGTGGTAGGGGAGTGAGCAGCGGGCAGCAGGCTCGTGGGCGCCAGGCTCAAGGGGGCTCGCGGCGGGAGATGGGCTGCTTGAGTGGGGGGCCAGGCAGAACCCCCTTGTGCTGGCTCACTGGGACCCCAGGGAGCATAGACCTGGAACTGTGGCAGAAATAACTGCAGAACGGGGGCGGTCAGAGGGAATCACACAGAGGTGGCAATGGCTGCAACGTGGGGGTGTCCACATGCCCACCGTGTGCCTTGGGGTGCGCTGCACACGCGGTCTCGTTGACTCCGTGAGCGCTGGAGTAACCCCTCTGCACAGACAGGGGTTGAGGATCCAGCAAGACCCACGACGGCAGACCGCAGAAGGGAGAGTGACCGGACTGCCTGGTCCCCGCCCGTGCCGGTCTTCAAGGGCGCCGGCCCCCCACTCACAAGGACACCCCGGGGTGGGCCGCAGGTCCTGGTCACCATGCTGGCTGAGCCAGCTGCTGCCGCCGCCTTGGCCAGCCCTGGCTCTGGGTCTCATCAGTGTGGATCCCAGAGCGGGCAGCAAGGGTCGGGGGAGGCTGGGACCGAGGGCTTGGGCTTGCCTCCCTAGTGGATCGCTGTGGCCGGGCAGCCCCGCGCCCCGAGCCGGCTCTGGTGAGGGACACTCACGGCACTCTGCCCTGAGGCCCGCTGGGGCGGCGTGTCTGTCCTTGCTTGGTCTGGAGGCCTGAGCCCCAGGGGCCTGCCTTGCCTGCACATGGAGCGGGAGGGTGGTGGAAAGATTCCCTCTCTTCTCTACAGGTGTCCTCGGGCCGAGACGGGCATTACGAGCCTGCCCGCTGGATGCCCTCTTCGGACAAAGGAAGCAAGGAGGGGGCTGGGGAGAAGGTCTGGCCTGTCCCTGCCTGTCACACGCTCACCCACCTCACGTCGCCTGGGTCCGTGTGGGGCTGCTGGGCATGTTCCCGCCTGTCCAGCAGACACAATCACTGTGGGGGCTGGGAAGGGCACGGCTGACTACACTGGGTATTTTCTTTTTTTTAAATAAAAGATTATTTTTTATTTATTTATGCATATAAGAACTGGGGTGCAGGCCTGAGGTGGGGCGCTGAGAGGATTCACCAGAGACAGTGGGGAGCAGAACAGGCAGATCTACTGAAGTACACTGCTGAGGGGAGCAGCGGGGAGACAGGAGAGGTCTGCTACGCTATGTGGGAACCACCCTGGCCAGGGATAGAACTCAGTGCTGAGACTTCATCCCTGTGCCACCAGGGACTCCCTACACTGGATATTTTCTAAGGAAGGGGGCCAGTGTACTAATATAGCACTAGATTTATTTAGAAGTGGGGGGGGAATGCAAAAAACTTTTCCTTCTCCCCCTTCCAGGTTCTTTGTTCTAATAAATTGTCACAAGTTAGCAAGAGGGAAAAAACAACAACATAGAGATTTGTGACCCAGAGAAAAGACCCAAGCATGAAGGTTTTACACCTCCTGGATAAAGAAGAATTGAAAAGGGGGTGGGGAAAAAAGGGCTTGGGCTTGCTGATTACTAAAGAATAACAAAGTTTATTTACACAGCCTGCTCAGCTGTTAAATCCCTTTCTGGACTTAGGAGGCCTCCACCTCCTGTTACCCAGAGGGCACTTTTTCACATTAATTCATCTCCTGCTTATGAGCATAAAGGGGGATTAGAATGTTTTTCTAGCATTGGCTGTTTCTTAAATAATTTTAATTCAAAATAATGTGCCAAGGTGGCATATTCTGGGGCAGCCTACTGGGCATCCCATCAGGAGAATCTGGTGAACTCGTGGTTTTTAACAAAAGTAACTAAAAACCTGGAGAATCATGAATGTATTTCATTTTTCAGGGCTACAGAGATTTTCCTGAGCAAACAAGGGGCCACCCCCTACCCCCTGCCACCTAGTGTTGCTTGCGGCTGCCGCTGAGGCCTAGTTAAGCAGGGGTGTCTCGTATCCATGTATTTTTTGTTGGGTGGGTTTGGTAGGATTTAACCTATTTGGCTAACATTTCTGGAGAACCTGTTTGTCCTCATCCATCCTAAATCTGCCTCTGGTTTGCACACATTTCTTCATAATTCATACAAGAAACCTGGGAGGTCGTGAGCCTCTTTTGCAGATGAGGGAGTGGAGAGTGGGGGCTGAAGCTCTTAGGAGACCTGCCTCCTCTGGGCCTCCCTGGTGTCGCAGCAGTTGAGCTGTGGAGCTGTCGGTAGCGGGATGCAAGTTCGACTCCCAGCCGGGGATTTTCCCACATGGTGCGGCAGACCTCTCCTGCCTCGCCCGCTGCTCCCCTCAGCAGTGTATTTCTGATCTGCCTGTTCTGCTCCCCACTCCGTCTCTGGTGGACCCTCTCGCCGCCCCACGCCTCTGGCCTGTACCCCAGCTTGTATGTATAAATAAATAAATCTTTAGGGGAAAAAAAAAAAAAGGAGACCTGCCTCCGGGCAGGGGGAGGGGCCAAGATGCCAGGTCAGGTGTGGCTCACCTGGCCTGCCTCATCTCCAGCTCCTCCCCTGGCTTCCTCTCTCAGCGGCCCAGAGCTGAACCTGATAGTTTGAGACACCTCTGGGCCTCTTATTCCTCAGGCCCAGCCCCAGTGATGAAGCCTCATGACATCGCCAGTCCGTTCGCAGGAGGCGCCCTTTCTGCTGCCATCACTGCCCTGGGCTCCGAGACCCGCTCTTTGGGCTCAAGGGCAGGTGTCCACCCCTGGGCAGAACACGCAAGGGTCTGCACTGAGGTCAGTGGCCGTGATTGTGGGAAGAGGGAGCCAGCCCAAGGGGAGCTGAGGAGAAGAAGCCCTCCCCCAAGTGTCCCTTTGCTGCCAGCCTTGGAGGGTCAAGGTCTTGCTGCCGTTCAGGAAAAAGGTGAATTCCTCGCAGAACCGGTGGCCCGAGCGCGGTGGGTCTCGCCTGCGATCACACCTAGCACGAATTTCCCGATGCCCAAGGACTGGCCTCTCCTGAGGCTGCTGCAGGCTCCTCTGCTGGTGGTGGGGAAACAGCTCCACCCCCTCCAAGACACCCCAAAGCCCTCTCAGAAGAGGTAGGGCCCCCAGCCCCCTGGTGTGCAGTCTCGGGTGGTATTTCAGGGCCAGTGAAAAGCCAACCCAGCAGCCGGCACAGCGGGGAGGGGGAGGGGAGAAATCCGAACTGGACGACAAGGGACGATGGTGACGGTTCCCGGGTGACGTGGTGGTGGGAATTTTATGGGGATTACACCAGAGAGGAGAAGTCAAACATGATGCAAAAATGAACAACGATGTAAAATACAGATACATTAAAATAAATATATTTAATGAAAAGAAAAAGAAGCCAACCCTCCATCAGCCGGAGCGGGTCTTTCCTGTCCAGGCCCAGCATCTGCTCCCAGGAAGGCTGCTGACTCCCATCTCCTGCATCCTCTGCCCTGGGGAGGGCTGTGGGTGTCGCGTCCCTCCATCTGCTGCCCTTAACTTCGCCTCCTTCCCCACCAGCATCTGTCCCTCAGGCCCTCAGGAGCTCCTTGCTTCTCCCACGTGCAGACCCGCCCCCCCGCTGCCCACAAGAGCAAGTCCCCACCTCTCTGTCTGTACCTTTTAGGGTCTTGCAGATGGTGCACCTGCCAGTCACTCACCAGCTGTCACCCTGCGGACATCTGCGGCATGTCCCCGTCTTGGCTGGTCACTCCACCCAGCCTGGCACCACTGCTTCTAGAACAGTCCATCATTTGGTAACTGGAGGCACCTGTTTCTGGTCTACCCCCAAGGTCACAGACAAGGTCACCTTCACCACTGTCCTTGAGCTCAGGAAATGTCCGAGGATTAAATCCAGGGAAGAACGACGTCGGTGCTCAGGACGAAAGCCAACGCCTTCCTTCCTGACTGGCCCGGGAGCGCACGGCTGGACCCTAGAGGGTTCCCAGGCTCTCTGAGGTGGCCACTGTGGACGGAGCCCGAGTGTGGACTTTGTCACTGTCCCAGCTGAGCTTGGCCCCGCTACCCTGAAGCTGGGCTTCTAAATGGTTCTCATTTTGCTCTCCCACCCCCCACCACCTCCTGACAGCAAACAGCTTGAAGGAAGGGGAACTTTGGACTCCACACCAGCCCCGTCTGGGGGTCGCTGAGGGGAGAGCCGGGCGCATAGTAGGTGCTGCCTTGTCCCCGCTTTCCCACTGGGCCAGGCAGGCTCTGCTCCAGCGGTGACGGTCTCCCCGAGCAGCTCCCAAGGCGAACTTGAGAGATCTCCCGTTAGGTTTTCCTAAAAGAATCTGGTGGCTAATACGGGGTAGGAGGTTTGTGGGGGCTGGGCTGGGTGTTCTTTTATGTGACATGAGACTCTATTACTTGTCTGTGCCCTGCTAGAACCTTCTGACAGAGGATACAGGTGGGGAGTGAACGCAAATGGAAACACGAGCATCCGCCCAGGAGAGAACGACTCCCCTCCAGGCTGGAGCCCGGATTCTGGGGTGCAGGCCCAGGAGGCTGCTCTGCGCCCCAGGCCCGCAGCCCCTCGGAGCGCGAACTGGGCTGCCCGCGGCTTCCCAGAGACTTGCTCCCTCAGGGAGAGACCAGGCCGTCGTGTTTCTCTCCAGCCTTGCCGGGGATCGGGTGAAATGGTGTGTGGAGAAAACACTTTGCAAACTGAGCGGCACAGTCCAAGCACCAACCACGAGAACGTGTTACCGGCGGGAGAACGTGGGGGGTGCCCACAGGGGAGCGTGACTCGGCCTCAGGAGAAAGGGCGTCTGAGGCCCCCCACTGGGGCAGGGCCAGTGGCAGACGGGGAGGGGGGAGGGGCGGGGAGGGGCGCTGGCGCGGGGCAGGGGCTGTTGGGGAGCAGGGGCTGGGACTGGGTGGGTGTTGGGGGCACTGGGGCTGTGGGGTGTGACGGGCTGTTTCAGTTTGGGGAGATGACGAGGAGCGAAAGATGATGGGGTGACCGCCATCTTGTGAGGCCACTTAATGCCACTGAAATAAAAATGGCTAAAAGGGTAAAAAGATTGTGTATTTTAGCAAAACGGAAGTGTGACTCTCACCCTGGGAATGGAAGGCGGGGGACGGAAATGTGCAGAAGGTGCGTGTGTGCGCGTGTGCCCTCTCAAGATGACAATAGGGAACGAGCGGAGACTTTGGGGGGGCTGCCAGCCCACCGGGCTGCGGCTGTTACAGTTTCTGGGTCAGTGTCCTCCTTCGCCTCCGAGGAGAGCTGATATTGTTTGTAACATTTTTAAAGGTCAAAGCCAAGCAGACCGTCAGTCGCTGCCTTAATGCATGATAATAGCAAATTTAAAAATTAATTACAGGGGCTGGCCCGCTGACACCTGGGGCGCTGGGGGGCGGCGCAACAGAGCGGGCGGGCGCCCCCCTCTGTTCTCCAGCCGCAGCTCTGCTTCATTGTCCCTGGACAACAATACGCCTTGAAAGGAAAAACGTTCTAATTGGACACCAAGGAGACACCTTCCTGATTCCGAGCCCAGACGGGAATAAAAACTCCACTCAGACAGGGCAGGAGGAAGAACAGTTCGGGGAGGGCGTTCTAGGAACCTGGCTGGCCCCCATCCTTCGGGGCGCAGGTGAGGGAGGCCAAGGGGGAGCTGGGCCCCGGGCCCCAGCGGCCTTTGTGGCTTTCCAAGGCCTCCTGACCTGGGTTCTCCCACATCCGTTTCCAGATCAGCCCCCACGGTCCTCGCGGGCTGACGCAGCTTGCCCAGGCCTGGCGGGAGCCAGGAGATGGGCCCCAGGCTCCTGCTGAAGGAGGCTCCTTTCCGAGCACCTCTCCGAAGGGCCCGCGGCAGTGAGGGTTTGGTTTGCTGCTTTGGGGAAGCGGGGGTCGCTTCTCTTTCGGGTCCCCGGCTGCCGAGGACACCGGTTCACAGCTCCTCCCCTGGGCCCAGGCCATTCCACAGGAAAACATGACTTGTCACCAGAGGCTTCAGCTGCATTCGGAGTGACCAGGCCACACCTAGCTGGGGCTGGGAGACAGACGGGAAGAGCAGTTTTGCCTTGTGTGGGGCGGGGGAGCCGGCATACTTCTTTTCCATGGCTTCACCAGGCTGTGGGGTGAGAGGGGAACGGGGTAGGAGGCACTTGGTAAAGCATTAACCTCCGCCATGTAAGTCACACACGTGAGATGAAATGCAAATCACAAAATAGTTGTTGCCGATGCTAACCACCCTCGCTGTCCGCACACACCCTGACTGCCAGCCTCGGCCCTGGGAGGCCCTCTCCCTCCGTCAAAAGCCTCGGGCGGCCTGGCTGTGAGCAGGCTTGCTGGGCTGGGCGTCTGGTGCGCTGTCATCAGGTTTATCTCCCTCTGTTGAAATCTCTATCATTATCCCATCCCAAAGCCACCGAAGCTTCAGAATTTTAATAGACTCGGGTCCCGGAGCCAGAGAGCAAAGCGTTAGGATGCACAACCGCAGATGGGACGTGCTGGGTCCCCCATGAATGCCAGGTCTCAGGCCGTCAGGGGCCCTGCAGGGAGAGCAGGAGGCTTCTGGGGCAGACGGCGGGTGGTGGGAGCCCATTTAATGGATTCTGTCGTCTTGTCCCTGGCCCTGCCCCAAAGCTATGCCATCCACTGAATATGAGGGCTTAAAATAAAGCTCACCCGGGGAGGTTTTGAAGACCTCTGAAAGTTTCCAAGAGTCTGTCCTTGAGGTCTATGCTGCAGTTGTGTCTTTATGGCTTGTTTGTGTTTCTTGGCCCATCCCCCTCCCCTCAGCAGCCCTTTTCCTTCTCCTTCTGCCTCCCCCACCCCACCCCGTGCACAAAAGTGTATGAGTGTATGCGCGCGTGCACACACACGCCTTTGTCCTCAGGCCGACTGCATCCAGCTCCTGACTCTCGCTGGCTGTGTGCTCTGGGGCAATCCCTCAATCTCTCTGAGCCGAACTCTCACCACAGCTCGGGGAAGGCAACACCCGCCTCTCGGAGCCCGGTGTGTGGCCACGATTCTTAGCCTCGTTTCTGCCCTCCCTCCCTTGCCCACTGGTACCTGGCACATCCACCTCTGCCCTCTACGACCCCCCAGGGGTTTCTCTACCTAACAGTCACCATGCGGGTCCCGCTCCAGCCCAGCACGAGAGGGTCCCACTCCAAGGCCTCAGCGAGCCAGGTGGCTCTTGTCAACCCTGCCCCGGAGGGGAGGAAGAGGAATGAGCTGGGGCTGGGCGGCTGGGGCCGGAGTGTGGGGCAGTGGGGGCTTATTTTAGCAAAGGAGCAGCCAGGAGCGGTCTGGGTAGGAGGAGGGGGGGCTCAAATGCTGCACCCGCTTTAAGAGAGATGAACAAGCGTGCGTGGGCAGCATGCTGCAGGACGCTGCGGGCCTGGCTGGGCTGCTCGTGGGCCTGCTCCCGGGCTGGGCCTGCAGTCGAGGACCCGAGCAGACGCCCAGCTCACGCGTGTGGCCCCTGCCCTGCAAGGCCACTGCAGCCCGTGTGTGCCGGCTCTCTCCCGGCGCTGCTGTCTCCCAGCCCCGGCCTGGGTTCTCCGGTGGCTTCGGCCACTGCCCCAGGCTGCCCGGGCTCCACTTCGCCCCAGGGGCTCCCAGCTCTGACCCTCCTAACCTTGTTTGAGTCATTCAGAAATCTGGACTTGGGGGACTCCCCGGTGGCGCAGCGGTTAAGTGCTGTGCTGCGGAGCTGTCGGCAGCGGCGACGCGAGTTCGACGCCCGGCCGGGGAGATTCCCACATGGCGCGGCAGACCTCTCCTGCCTCGCCCGCTGCTCCCCTCAGCAGTGTATTTCTGATCTGCCTGTTCTGCTCCCCACTCTGTCTCTGTGAACCCTCTCGCCGCCCCACGCCTCTGGGCTCTACCCGAGCGTGTATGCATAAATAAATCTTAAAAAAAAAAAAAAAGAAATCTGGACTTGGGCTCCCTGGGCCCTCCCTGGGCTCTGCAGGGCCCTCCTGGGCCTGCTACCCCCTCATGCCCCACCCCCGCCTCACAATGCCCCTCTTGCCTTGGGACCTCTCTCAGGGGTGCAGTGCCCTGCCCCCACTAGAGATTCCAGACCCGGGGCCCTGGCCCGCTCGGCCCAGACTCCTGCCTCCCAGCTCACCTGTGCGGCCTCCACAACATCTGATGCTGAAGAGGCCCTGGGGGGCCATGGCCTCGGGCCAGGAGGCTGGGGCTCCGAAAGGCCCGTTTCTGCTGGGTGCCCGCGCATGCCCGGCCGTTTCTCCCAGGCTGGCTCAGGAGCGCCCCGTGAAGTCCTCTCCTGGACCCGTCACCCAGAGGAGTCTTCTGCTGCCCGTCCCTGGCTGACGTCGGTGCTCTCCGTCCCCACCACAGGCGCTCCCTGCAGAGTCACGGACATGCCAGATTGGGGGGGCCCACCAGGCTGCCCCACCCCAGCCCGTGTTTCACAGCTGGAGAACCGAGCCCCCGGCTCACACAGCGTGGCGGCGGCCAGGTGGGGCCCAGGCCTCCTCCAAGCGCCGCGGCTCAGGGTTTCTCGAACCACGGTGAGTGCCAAGAGTGGACCTGCCCATGGGGGCACCCCGCCCTGCTGCCAGCCCAGACTCTCCGCGGAGACTGACGCCCGGGTTCCGCAGGCCAGCTTGGCCTAGAGTCCTCCACGCTGCATCTCTGCAGGAGCCAGGCGTCCTCAGCCCCCTCAGAGCTTTGCATACTAGGACCTCAGGGGTCAGGAGGACGGGGCCTGGGCCCTGGCGCTGAGGGGACAGCTGGTCTCCCTCACTCTGAGGCTTGAGCTGATGGGTTATGTGGATTACCCTCCCCCTCCTTCTGCGAGCAGGTGTGCTCAAAGCATGCACGCGGCGTGGACGTGCGTACTGTGGAACTGTGCATTCTGTAGGTGGGTGGGGACACCCAGGCCCCCAAGATGAAGGTCAGCCTGAGACTCAGGCTAAGGTCAGTGGCTGCCATGGTTTGGAGGCAGAGCTGCCAGCCACCAGTGCACGATAGGTGGGTTAGTCTGAGCCTGTCCCGCGCCGTAATTGGGGGATGAAGTACACCTCTAGGTCGTCGGGAAGCGGCCACTGTGAAACGTAAGATGAAATCAGCTGTGATTTTAGAAATCGTAACATGTCATGGAGTGATGCTGCCCTGAGAGAAGTTTCTAGAGGCCAAGGAGGAATCAAGGAGAATGGGAAGAGCAGGCAGAGCTTCCAGGGGCCGGGGAGTTCTGTGGCTGGTGTCACTTTCTAGAGCTGGCGCTTCCTGGACTGCTACTAAGCCCAGGCACTGCGTCAGGTTCTGGCAACCCTGAAAACAAGACACTGGAGAAGCGGCAGGATCCTGTTTCTCCAGCTTCCTCTGTGTGGGTTAGTCCTGCACTCAGGACTCCAGCTCGATTGACTTTCTTTGTTCCTTCAACCGTCAGGCTCATCCCTGCCCCAGGGCCTTTGCATGTGCCACCCTCCTGCTGCCAGAGTGCTGGTCCTTTCTGTCCTCTGCGACTGGTTCCTTCTCATCCTACAGATGTCAGTTCAAAGTGACCTTTTGGGAGGCATCTTTCCTGATGAGTCTCACCTACTCCGCATGCTATTTTTATTCTGCTTTATTTCCTGTACAGTTCTCATACTGTATGGAATTCTTATGTAGCTGCTCATTGTCTGTGTCTCTCTACCCGGACTGTAAGGCCTGCGAGGACGGGGATCTCGCCTGTTTTGTTCTTTCCTGAATGCTATCCAGGACGGTGCCTGGCACACAGCAAGTGCTCAGTAAATACGCGTCGGTGAATAAAGTCCCACAAACATCTGCTGAGCATCTTCTCCACGCCGGCCACTGTGCTGGCCATGATAAAATTTAAATAAACTGACAATTTCCCACGCTGCCATAGATGCTGTATTTCATTGAGTCTTTCCCTGTGCCTCGGTAAAGGGGAGCTGCTTTATTTCCACGTTGCAAACTTAAAGGCGGCGCCATACACGTAGATAACCTGCTACAGCTGGTAAAGTTAGTGTTGCCACTGCAGGTCTTCCTGACCAGGAGGAGCTCCTCGTGACAGCAGGCCTTGGAGGTCCAGGGGCAGCACGCTTGGCCATGAGGGAGGCAACCCAGACATTGTATAGTCACCCTGTGTTGCCACCACTGCTTTCCCCCTCTGCCAGGAGGGCACGTCCGTGAGCCTGGATCCCGGAAGAAGACAAATGAGTCAGTCTGGGTCAGGCTGATGTTGAAACTGAGAAAGAACTAAACTATCGCTGGCGTCGGCGGCCCCTGAGAACCGGGGCTGCTTGTTACCAAGGCATCACCCAGTGAGCACTGACTGATGCAGAGGCTGTGGATCTCCAGAAGAAAAGCTTTCTGGGGGGAGCCCACCCATGGGTAACTGGAGATGTCCCACAGAAGAGACAGGAGGGTGCCAGACACAAGCGTTTGCTCTTGTGAGTGTTCTGGCCACATGCAACTTTCCCTTTCTGATTTACAAGTGGTTAAATGGTTAAATTGCTCGCAGACTCTAGAACACAAAAGAAAAAAAAAACTCTCTTGCTCTTTGAACTTTGTATTCAACAGATGCAGTTCATCTGACACAAGCCTGAGTGAGCACAAATGACTGACCTTGAGTTGAGCTCCAAGGTCAGCTGGAGCCAAGAGACTGCAAAGGCAGAGGAGGGGGCTACTCAAAGGTGGCAGGCCCACCAGCAGAAATGCCAGACTCCAGTTGTCTGGTGGGGAAACAGACCCTTCACACCTCTTCATGTGTGAACTGCCCTGTCATTGGCCCAGTGAACTTCAGCCAAGGCCACACTCTTTACACTTAACCTGCTTTTCAGCCAATACAACTCTTTTGTTCTCAACCCGGCACCCCCCCGAATCAATATAAGCCCCTTCCCTTTCCTGGGTGGGGAGGCAGATTTGAGTTTATTTCCTGCTTCCTTGACAGTCATTTTGCAATAAAGCTGCTTTCTTTCCTCAAACCTGGTGTTGTAGAAGGTGGCCTCTGCACCTGGGGAGCACTCCCACCCCAAAAGGCTGGTGTATTGTTTCCCTGAAAGGACGCCCCCTAGGGGTACAGTCAGGCTCTGCCCTATCTCCCTGCTCTTTCTTGCCCCTGTGCTGTGCCCACCACAGAAGCAGGCATCTGAAATCGCTCCTCTTTTCCAAACCTGTTTTCCTACCTGTAAGAAGGTGGATGAAAGCAGCTTTATTGCAAAATGACTGTTCAGTGTGCCAGCCCAGGCGCCAGCCCTCCACAGATTCATGTGGAATCAGTGGGTGAGCATGCAAAGAAGTAAAGAAGCCCTTGAAAGTCGGGTGCCAAAGCATGATCCGGTTTATGGGGCAGTTTGCTTTCGTTTGGGTTCTCACTGATTAGTCTCCTTGGGCTTCAGCACCTCCGGCAACACTGGTAAAAGCAGCGTTGCTGAACCTACAAGATTGGGATGGGGTGCCCCCCTCCCCGCAAGGGGCAGCCTCCCCTTGAGTGGCATCTCGCATCAGGCGGCAGCCTCAGCCCAGGCCAGGGCAGGACGCTGGAGACGCCTGCTCAGCCGCTGTCCTCAGTGCTGCCCTGGGGGCGGGGCTCCGCGCAGGGAGACTCATTCTGCGCAGAGGACGCAGAGGCCCGCAAAGGGGGCCTGGGAGCGCCACCGCCAGCCATCGCCAGGGTGGTGCTGGGCCTGCGCCCTTTTCAAAGAAGGCTGATGGCAGCCCGGGCTCTGGCCAGCGCTTCTCCTTGGCGACGAACTGAGCGGACTTCAGCCCATGGAGCAGCTGTCTGATGAGGAATGGCCCATGTAATGGTGTCAGGTCAACCGAAACCCCCGGGGCCATGTGAGACAAGAGGGAGACGTAGAGAAGGGAAAAGGGGGCTAGTACGTATCCCGCGCCCCCTGCGAGCAGGCACCGTGCTGGCACGCAGGGACCTGGCACAGGGGTGTTGTTAACCGGGACGCAGAGAAGAGAACAGGGGACTGGAAAGACTGGATAGAGCCGAGGCTCGAGTCTGCCTCGCTGCAGAAGCTCTGAAGGGTTAAATGGTGGTATGGGGGGGCTGGCCTTGGGGTGTGCCGCCTTTTCCTGGGATCACGGCTAAGCCTGGCGGGGTGGAGGGTATCTGGGAAAGGACCTGCTTTCATTGAAATGTTTGTTCACAAGACAGTGTAGAAATAGGGAACCATAAGGGCTGAATTGTGTCCCCTGAAAAAAGGTATGTCGGCATTGCCACTGTCCCGCGCCCTACCCACACCCCAGAACGGGACCTTACTTGGAAATGGGGTCTTTACAGAGGTTGCTGAATTAGAATGAAGTCAGCAGGCGGCATGGGCTCTAATCTGCTAAGAGGGGCACCCTTGAAACAATGGGAGCGGGACACAGACACCCCAGAGGGACAGCATGAAGGGTGAGAGGGAGGCGATACTAGCCGGGAAGGCCGGCGAAGTTCCCGCCCAGGCCTCAGCAGGAGCCGACCCTGTGCCCTCTGGATCTTCCGGGCTTCCGGAACAGTGGGACGGCAGAGGCCTGTTACTTCAGGTCGAGCTCGTGGCGCTGTCTGGCCGTGAGGGACATGGTCGCGGGCCACTGCTGGCTCCGGCGTCCCCTCTCTGGTGGGCCCTCAGCTCGGCCTGATGGGAACAGGCCGTCTCCTCAGCCACACATGGAGGGCTCCGGCCACTACCTGGGTAGCACCGTGACCCCGCTGGGCCTCGGCCCCGCCCACCCTGGGGGGCTGCGGGAAGATGCAGGTTTCAGCTCGCCCCTTGCGGCCCCGCTGTGGGCCCGGCCAGCTCTGAGACGAGAGCAGCACAGAGGGCTCACCCCCAACACCCCCAGCTCCAGCACTATTTTAAAATTCCTTAAAGTTTGGAATTTTTCTAATTCATCCCTCACTTGGTCCCATCCATGCTGCTGTGGGCTTGACTTTGCACGCGCTTACAGCGAGGGGTTGAGATGACGCAGACGCTGCAGACTGGCGCCCCCGTTACAGCCCCAGCCCAGCTGCCAGCCTCAGCGGATCAGTCATCGAAATCCGCCTGTCATTTAGGTGTCTAGACAAGATCAGAGCGAGAAGCGCCTACCCGGGGGGCTTGGCTCGGGGACGTGGGCGCTGTGGTCTTTGTAGAATATTGTTTCCGATAACTTTGGCATTTTAGGGGGAGAAGCCGAGAGTAATGAGCCACATGAAAACACTCATTTCCATATACTAGAGATGATGAAGTATGCTAATGGCTTAGACAAAGCTAATCTAGAAGATGAAGAACAGAAAGGCAATGTGAAGGGCAGAGACTCATTTGCGTTTTGACAGCTGGTTAGACCCCACCCCTCCCGGGCTTAGAAGCCCCACCCCAGCCTCCAGTGCGAGAGGCCGCCTCCCGCTTCAGATGCCCGGGGGGCGTCCCAGCCAGCTCAGGGCTGAGGGACCCTGCGCCTGCCGAGAGGCTGACAGAGACGGTCCGTGTTTGCCAACCGCCACGTGCTCCACCAGCCTCACGGCCCACAGGCCACGGGAGGGCATTGAACAGACTGAACCGGGAAGATTTGGGGGGTCAGTGAGCAGGAAGCGCCTCCAACCTGGCCTCCCGGCGCAGGTGAAGGGGCTCAGGGAGCTCTTGCTCCTTGCTGCAGGCCAGCGCCCCTGCTCTGGAGGGCAGTGCCACCGGCCCTTGGGGGCTGCCAGCCGCAGGAGCGAGCAAGTGGGTGCTGCGTCTGGCCACGGGCAGAACCTCCTGTAGTGGCCGATCCCTCCTGCCTCCCACCCCAAGGTGGCGTGCCAAGGGCCCCTCAGGCCTGGTCACTCTGGCCCATCCCCAGGGTCTCGGGGCCTCCAGAGGAGCAAGTGTGGACTGGCTGGGCAGCGCGTGCCTCTCCTGTGAGGCCGCTGGCCTCAGGAAGGGAGGATGTTTTGACTTCCTATTTCCTGATAGCACCTGAGGCGGGGGCTGGGGGTCCCACTCTCTTTCACCACCCCAGGTGAGCGTGCCTGCTGGTACTGCCCAGGCCCCCAGCTGTGAGGCTGTGTGGCCAAGTGGGTACAGCGCAGGCTGTGTTTGGAGACAGAGCAGGGTCTGGCTTTGACCCGGGCCCCTACCTTTGTGGCCCTGGACAAGTTCCTCAGCTTTTCTTAGCTTGTTTTCTCATATGCAACGTGACGATGAGGACCACCCTGGCAGGGGTCCTGAGAGAATGAGAGTTTAGATCTTTATTAGCACCCAAACAAATGTCAGCCATAAATCATTACAACCAGCGACTACAGTTCTTGAGCTCAGCCTGGTTCGTTCCTGTCTCGTGCCCCGTCCCCATTACTAAGGAGTCACCTGGAGTGTGCACTTCTGCTCTGTTGTGACAAGAAGGACGGGGTCTTTACTCTCGGGGGCGCGCTCTCGGATGCAGCACAGCGGCGCTCATGGAGTGTGGTGTTGTAGAATGGAATATTACTGTTTGAGTAGCTACGGATGCCTGAAGCCACCATTCTGCAATAATGACCATATCTTCGAGAAGTTTCTGCACCATCAGTGGGAAGACAGAATTCAAAACGACCAAACAAAATCATCTGAAAACCTAGTTTCTTCTGAGCCAACTGACTCTTCGCTAAGCCTGCCTGCTGATAAAAGGTGGCACATAGATTCTGGCGTAACAATATTGTGCCTGGCCTCCTCAAATTACTCGCTGTTCTGCAAGCAGTAAAAATCTCTCAATTCCACACAGCTAAACCTGCTTATCACATCTCAGAATCTGCTCTCATCAAAGTAACGCGAAACGTGGACAGGCAGTCGCGGTGCGTGGACACTGACGCCGCCTCCTCCCGCAGCCCCGTCTTCCCTGACACCTGACGGCGCTAGGGGGTCAGCCGCTGCTGCCATGAACTCGTGGGAGGGGTGGTGAGTCACCAAGGTCTCCCCAGCCCCTTCTTTTTTTTTTTTTTTAAAGATTTATTTTTTATTTATACATACAAGCTGGGGCACAGGCCAGAGGTGTGGGGCGGCGAGAGGGTTCACCAGAGACGGAGCGGGTAGCAGAACAGGCAGATCAGAAATACACTGCTGAGGGGAGCAGCGGGCGAGGCAGGAGAGGTCTGCCGCGCCATGTGGGATTCTCCCTGGCCGGGCGTCGAACTCGCGTCGCTGCTGCTGACAGCTCCACCTCCACAGCGCAGCGCTTAACCGCTGTGCTACCGGGGAGGCGCCCCCAGCCCCTTCTTAAAGCCTATTTATATTGGCTCATGCATGGGCTTTGGAAACCCTTCCGCCTCCGCCCCCCCCACCCCTCTTCTGTGATGCGCGTTTCAACAGGCCCGTGGACGCCTCATTCAGGCTTCTCTGTCACTCTGTCAATGCCACTCGCCTCGCCGGCTGTGTCCCCGCAGAAGCGCTCACAGTCCTGACCTTCTGGTCTTGCTCGTCCTCAACTCAAACTCACCCAGCTTCCCTACATGCTGTTCTCTGTCTAGAAAATTCCCTTGCTGCACTCACTCCCTCTGGTCGACTAACGCCTGCTGGTTTGGACTTCAGGCCTCCAGGAAGCAACCCCCGGTCCCAACTCAGCGCTGGCTGTCTCTCGCTGCCAGCCCCTCCAAAGCCACACTGTGCTTCCCAAAGTCCCAGGGTTCACCCGTTACACTCTCCATTCCCCTCTTCTCGATCCGCATCCCCACTAACTGCAGTAGACAACGGAAGCATATCCACCTTGTGCGCTGCAGAGCGCAGAGGTCTAGCCAAGTGACTGCTCCAGGTTGGTCCAATGAGTATTTAAAGAATGAACACAAGTAGTCTGACAGTAAGTAAACGGTAAAATATTTTTACAATCGCCTTATAATAAGATCTTCCAGTTCCAAATAAAATACTTAAGAGAATAACATTTAATGAAGTATTTTTAATCTGAGATAATTACAAAGTCAATCAGAATATACCCACTCTTAATTTAAGCCAAGTTTGTTCTATTCATTTAATGGAGTTGGCTAAACAGAAATTCAAATAAGTGCTTGCTAATTATACTAATTAACAAATGGTTGAATTAAAAGATATGAGCTATGTAAAACCGAGTTAAAATCTTAAGTTACTACGTGCATGCAAGGTAAGTTTCTCAAAGGAGTACTTTTTGTTGCTTCAGTCATCTGTGGGTTTCTGCGTCAGTGCCAGCATACCTGAGGCAGGACTTTGAGGCTAGGAGTGGGGAGGGCGGAGTGCTGCCTCTCCAGAGTTTCCTATCTAACTCTTAGCGATGTGAAATTGCGATATATTTTAGCCAGTACAAAAAAGGAGTTACTGCCTCCCTGTGCCCGAGAGCCCACTGGTGGAGCTCCCAGGTGTATGAGGAAGGCCAAGCGAAGAGATGGTAAGATTTCAAATAGAATATTTTATGTTCTATTTCATTTCATAACAAAGGCTATTTGCCCAGCATGTCATTAAGTGGCATTTATTTCAATAATCCTAGAATTCACATTTCAGCTCAAAAGTTATTTCCATAATTAGATAAAACTTCCCCGACTCCAGTCAATTCTGTGGTTCTTTCCCAGAACCATTAGGCTTTTACATGTTTAACCACTTGATTAATCTATCAAATGTCTCCAGAACTCTCGAGTTCAAGCTCTGTTAGGATGTGAACTCTATCTGCTTTACCCACCACTCTCTCCCCCTGGATCAGGCACAGTCTTGTGAGTAACAGGGACTCAAAAAAGACAGACACTGGCCTCCCCGGTGGCGCAGCGGTTAAGCGCTGCGCTGTGGAGCTGTCGGCAGCGGCGACGCGAGTTCGACGCCCGGCCAGGGAGAATCCCACATGGCGCGGCAGACCTCTCCTGCCTCGCCCGCTGCTCCCCTCAGCAGTGTGTTTCTGATCTGCCTGTTCTGCTACCTGCTCTGTCTCTGGTGAACCCTCTCGCCGCCCCACAGCTCTGGCTTGTACCCCAGCTTGTATGTATAAATACAAAAAAAAAAAAAAAAACAGACAGACACTGATAGCTAAATGATCACATAAACCATTTTCCCCTGAGGGCATTTGTTGACTTAAAAAGATGTCAACTTTCACCTGATGGCCTTGGCTGGCCGTGGGAGCAGAAGGCCCTCATAGGCAGGGAGTCTACCAAGAGCTGTGCCTCTGACAAGGTAGAGCCCGAATCCAATCAGTGAGAGTGGCTGGAATGAACCATCCCTTAAGAGGAGTTGAAGATTGGAGATAACCTGAGCCTTCCAGAAAACATCAAGCCATGCCGTGATCTCCCTAGCCAGTCCAGCACTGGGCACCTGGCAGAAGGAAATTACAAATTCTTGCATTACCCATGCAAATAAATTTTCAAGTGCCACGACCAGCACACAGAGGCAATCACATACACAAGAAAGAACACCGTGAGCACAGACCGTGACGTGTAGCAAAAGCAGACCTGCAGAAATGCCAAATGCCAGAACACCAGGCGAGTACAGCATGCTTAGAAACGGAGATCTAGACTTCGCCATGATAGGAATGACAACATATTTTGAGCCTGAGTACAATGACAATATTACACAGCAAAACAGCCACTTCAGGAAACAGCTGGGTGATTCCTCCAAAAATTAAACATAAGAGTTGCCTATAATTCAGAAATTCGACTCCAAGGTGTATACCCAAGAGAAGGGGAAACATATGCTCACAAATATTCACAGCAACATAGTCACAAAATGAAAACCACCCAAATGTCCATCAGCTGATGACTGGATAAGCAGAACGTGGTGTGGCCTAAGTGCCGCATTATTCAGGTGTAAACAGGGCTAAAGCATGAATGTTCCAACACACATGAGCCTCAGGAACATGCTAAGTGAGAGAAGCAACACACGAGAGCACATGTCACATGGTCCAAGTTCTATGAAAATATAGAATAGGCGAAGTCATGAAGGCAGAAAGTAGGAAGGGGTTGGGGGGGCATGGAGGAAAGGGGGTGGGGTGGCTGCTCACAGGTAAGGAGTGTCATTTTGTGATGGGGAAGTGTTCTAGAATTAGGTAGCTGTAATGACTGTACAACCCTATGAATATAATAAAACCAATGAGCTGTATACTTTATAGGGATACATTTATTGTATGTGAATGTTATCTCAATTTAAAAAATTTGTGGGTTGCAGCTACATAAAAGAAAATTTACAAGCTTAAAGGTATATATTAACCATTTTTAATAGTTGGCTAGGAAGAATATGCTCTGGTTTACTTATTATTCTTACTATAAGAAGTCTATACTAGCTTGTTTACTATTATTCCTAGTAAAGATATGCTTGAAAATATTTGCAAGAAATACTAATCAATGAAACTATTGAAGATTTTAAAAGAACCAAGTATAATTACAGAAATGCAAAATACAATAACTATCATTAAACACAGAGAATTAAAAATCCAATGGGGAGATTTAACAACAGATTAGACACAGGTGAAGGCTGTCTTAATGAATTAAAAAGGTACACATATGATGAACAATATCAAATTTGTTTTCTGAAATAGAAGAAAAAAAGAGTATGCATTTGAACCCATTTGGCAATATACATTAACAATAAAAATACCTGTTTCATGTCCCCCTCATCTCAACTGCCAGCCAACTATGGCATCCATAAGATTTCTGGCCCGTGACTCGCAGAAGCGGAAATCTGGCTGAAAGCACATGAAACCCAGTACCCACAATCCTCCTAAGCCATACAAATGCTAACAAGAGAGCCCCAGATGGCCTAAAAACAAGTGACTTCTTACTGCCATACACTTATCTAAAAGTTCTGGAATAATCATTTGCTGTTTGAGGTCTTCCCACGATGTTCACTAATCCTTAATGTATTTTGAGGTAAAGTACTGAGCATGGAAGAATGAAATTCTCTTCAGTTTCTAGTGAACTAATATCTAATATTGTCAAAGGTGATACCTTTTCTCATTAAAAAAATAAACCACCCAAATGAACTTATTGGTTGGAAAGAAACTACTAAACCTGACAAGGAAAAAAAGGAAACCATCATCCTACTTTTGTCACAGTAGCAGAAACTAGAAATAGTTAACCGCTTCATCTTTGGGAAATGGAACCACATGAGTTTGGCTAAAAATGGCTGTGGAGATGGTTAGATTTCATCTGAGCTGCCCTCAGCAGATGGGGAGAATGGCAGAGAGCGGCTTATCTGTGGGCTGTTCCCACTCATGCTTACCAGGTGGCTATTGATGACATTGAGTTCTCGAATCACCATGCTCAGATCTTCATGTAACTTGACTATGGCATTTTTTACCTCCCCTAGAAGAACGTTGGTGGAGCAGTTTGCTTCAGACGCCCGAGGCAGGCCTCTGGTTGTCTGGAAACTCGAAGAGGACATAGAAGTAAAGAGATCTACATTTTTGGTGGAAAATTCTACCCAATTACTGCTGGACATGTCACTGGTCTTTTTAGTGGAATCAGAGTTATCTGGAAGACTCTCCAGTAGGTTGAGGCCGTCATTCTCCTCTTCATCAGACGATGCTGGGGCCCCAGGAGCACAAGGGCAGTGGGGCCTGGCTGTCTTATCTTTATCTATAAAGGAGGCAGAAGAAGACTGTTGGTGGGACAGAGTCCAGAAGGAAGGTCTGGCCAAAATGGGGGGTAAGAGATGAACAGACTTCTCGGGAGAGGCTGAATCAGGAGATGACACAGATAAAGTAGAAAAGGAGGATGTTCTCTCAGAGGCAGTTGAAACTAAAATGCACAAATGAGAGAGATTAGGCAACATACAAATGAGAGTAACAGCTAAAAACATCTTACAATGTAAAATCCTAACAACATAAATAATTAGAATTTTATATGTTCAATATTCACAGTAAGCCTAAGTAAACCCAAAGCAGGAAACAGAGAAACCCAAAGATGGATTATATATCAATAATAATATGGAAATCAAACTAAAATAGAATGATCAATATTCATCTTCACTCTCAAACCTCACCCAACACATTTTTACTCAGCCAGAGCAGAAAAGTGAAGTATCACATCCTATTCTACTGACTGCCAGCACTTTAACTTGACATTTAAAATAGAAAAATCAGAGGAACCTGTAACTTGAATTCCTTCATTTTTTTTCCCTTACAGAGACTATTATGACAAAACGAACAAGTAACTAGCAACTCCCCAAAGTGCTGAGACTAAGCTTATTCTCTCAACAGTCAAATATAGTCAAGATTGAAGTCCAACCCATCCTAAATCCAGAACACTTTAGTGTATGTATATAATTCCTTTTTTTCACCAAGAAATTTTATTTTTCATAAAATTAAAAATTTGCTGACATTTTGCTTCTTTTTAGGCAAAACCACATTAAATCTCTTCTTTCATGCTTTAAATCATTATTTCCCAAACTGTGTTCTGGGGAACACTGGTGTTTCTTTTTTTTTTAAAGATTTATTTATTTATGCATACAAGAACTGGGCTGTAGGCCAGAGGTGTGGGGTGGTGAGAGGATTCACCAGAGACAATGCGGGGAGCAGAACAGGAGGATCTACTGAAGTACAATCCTGAGGGGTGCAGCGGGCGAGGCAGAAGAGGTCTGCTGTGCCATGTGAGAAGCTCCCTGGCTGGGGATCGAACTCCTGCTGCAGTGGCTGCAGATAGCTTCATAGTGCTGAGACTTAACCTGCTGTGCCACCAGGGAGGCCCAACACTGGTGTTTCTTAAGATGTGAAGAGAGATGTTCTGTGACCACAGGGGTTGGAAGTCAACTAGGCCAGGCAGGTGTGCACTGTGCCCGGAAGAGATGAACAATGTCCACCAGGATATCAAGAGCTCTGAGAAATCCATGGTAATTTATTCAAGTGTTTTCCACACTTCCTTGAACACAGAAACTTTTCTTCTCTCCTTGAGTGTCTATTTCTATTCATTTATGTATTAGGTGGTACAAACCGGTGAAATCCAGTTCTAAAGTCTTTGCAACTATTCTGGACTTGCTACTTATAATAAAAACAAAAACTGAAACATAATCACTATAAATCAGAGAACAGGGAAATTAATGCTTTCCACTTTTGCACCCATGACTTATCTTCCTATTTTGTTTTGTTTTACACATTCCTTCCAAACGAAATTGGACTTCCTGTCAAAAGTACAGCCGGGCAGGCGGTTCTATTTTCTGCTTCAAAGCACTGAAGGCTTACCTCCAGTCCTCAGGAAAAATTCCAATCACAGAACTTTTTGAGGGTGAAATGAGTGTTCTCAGCTCATGCAACAGCAGGACATGAAAAAGAGTGGGAAGTCCATCAGCATATGGTCAGGACAAGCACCCCAAGGTCCAGGTCTGGCTGATCCAGACTCCTGCCAAGGTAACAGTGTTTGAGCTACTGTTGAAAACTGTACTGGACTTGTCCCAGGGCACCTGCTATGTTCTGAACTGTCCCTGCACTGTTGCCTGTGCTGGTGGTGCTCCCGTTTCCTGTATCCCACATCTCGTTCTTTCTTGGCTTACCCCCACATTGGACTAGACAATATCCAGCAGTTTCTTGGAAAAGGATGCATGAGAAGTATATGTTTTGAGAGCTGGCATGTCTGGAAATGTCTGTATTCTACTTTTATGTTTAGTGATAGTTTGGTTAGATAGAGAATTCTAGGTTGGAAACCCTTTTCTTTCAAAATTTTGAAGGTGAAAGTCTTCATGATTCCAGTACTGCTACTCAGGAGTTAGAACTATTCTAATTCTTGTTCATTGTATAGAACCTGTCCTATCTTTGAAGTATTATAGAATTTCACCTTTGAAACCCAGGTTCTGAGACTTTTCCTTGTGTCCTGAGTGGACTATTCTCATTCATGGAGATCAACTGAGTTTTAATTAGGCAATTCATTTTAGAGTATCTGAAACTTCAGGAAGTTTACTTGAATGCTTCGATCAATCATGTTCTCCTGTGTTGTCTCTGTTGTCTTTCTGAGTGCTGGACCAGTGTTCTGACCTTCCCATTTTTCTCTCCCACTTCCCCTACCTTTATGCTCTACTTTTGGAGATTTTTTCAACTTTAGCTTCCAGTATTACCACTGAGTTGTTACTTTTACAATTATGTTTTTCATTCTCAAGAGCCTTTTTTTTTTGTTCTCAGTATTCTTTTTGTTGTACCCTGTTCTTGTTTCATGGATACAAAATATTATCTTTCATTTCAATGTTACATGTTAGAATTGTCTTTATAGATGTGTGGTACTCCTTGCTGTCTGCCTATGACTGCAAGGAATGGAGGGAGTGTTGAACTTGTCAGATTTGGGCCTCAGTGTATAGTCATTTGTGTGGGTCATTTGTTGGGGAAGCACTGTTAATATCTTTACCTTTTTCCTCTAAGGCGATTAGAGTCTTGTGAGACTAGTTTTCCTATCTCCTGTCTAGAGGGTAAAGATCTACCTCCCAGTGTGCTGGGAGTCTAGTAGGGAAAGGGCCCACGGTCCTCAGGATTCAGCATTCAGTGTTTAGTCACTTAATCCTTTAGTGGTTGTTATTGCATCCTTACACTCAGTTCTCCCTAACATCTCCTTTTAGAGATCCATGTACCTTCTCCAGAAAATAACTCTCTAGACGTCTGCAGAGGTTGTGCGAGCTGGTGGCTATTCAGGGCATTGTTCATATGTTTGGCAACAAGGAGAAGTCTAAGGATTTAACTGCTTTTCAAATAACTACTCTCGGGTTCTCTTTATTTAGCATGCCCCCTGTCCCCCCAAAATAACACATGGAGTAGGTTTTATAACCCCATTATAAATACGAGGCAAGGGAATCTCAAAGCACCTAAAAACCTTTCTGAACATGGCAAGGCTAAAAAGGCACAGAAATGAGACACAAATTCAAGTCTCTTATACCAAACATAGACTCTAAACCACTGTGTGATACGTCCACACATTCTGCTACATGAAAATTGTTTTTACTCGATTACAGAACTACGTGAGAGTCTAGGTATAAAATTGAAAAGGCAGACAAGCAGGATGTTGTAGGTATTTGACACCTTGTCTGTAAGGACTGGCCGATGGAAATGCACATATCTACTAGAAAGGGCTAGTGGGGAAAAGGGTGAGAGGCTCTTTATAATTAATTAGTGAGGAGAATCACAAAACAGTGATCTTTATCTTCCTTTCCTCACAATGTGCATCAGTTAGAAGTGGAGTTTATAGGTGAAAAATGATAGGAAAACAGCATTTAGCTCAATTAAACAAAGAAAACTTTCTAATAGTCATGCTTCTCCACCCATGAAATTGATTCAAGCATTTCAGAAAACTGCTTTGGGAAGTGGTGAGTTTCTGGCTGTCCATGGAGGTCCTGCACATCCTCAGTGACCGCTCCACAGCCTCGTTTCAGGCTTCACGCCTGAAGCTGACCTGAGCTCCACGCTGCAGGTGACCTGAACTGCATGTCCCTGACGAGACTCAAAGATTCCAGGACCTGAGACATTAGTTAGCATTCTAGGAGACTATTCTAGAAATAGTTGGTCAGAAAGAAAGATTTAATAAGAAACATTTCAGGGCCTCCCCGGTGGTGCAGCGGTTGAGCGCTGCGCTGTGGAGCTGTCGGCAGCGGCGACGCGAGTTCGACGCCCGGCCAGGGAGAATCCCACATGGCGCGGCAGACCTCTCCTGCCTCGCCCGCTGCTCCCCTCAGCAGTGTGTTTCTGATCTGCCTGTTCTGCTCCCCACTCTGTCTCTGGTGAACCCTCTCGCCGCCCCACAGCTCTGGCTTGTACTCCAGCTTGTATGTATAAATAAAAAAAAAAAAAGAAACATTTCAATAGGCCAGAAGGAAAATACTATGTGAATCAGACAGCTATGGAGTGTTATCTTTAAAGATAACACAGGTAGGTCTGTCCCATTTAGGAGGTAATCAAAATACCTGGTGTTTCAACTTTATGCCAGTGGTTCTCAAAGTGTGGTCCCTGCACCGCCAGTAGCAGCACCACCTGAAAACTTGTTAGAAATCAACTTCTTGGGCCCACACCACCCTGGCTCCCCAGAACAAGTGATTCAGAAACTGGAGGCTGACCTCAGAAAATCAAGTTTTAACAAGCCTCCCGATGTTTCTGATGCGTGCTGAAGTTTGGAAACTACTGTTTATGCTGCTGTCCTCTGGCTCTGCAGCACCACCGCTGACTTAACGGCTTATCGCTGTTTATAGTTCTGCAGCTTTGGTTCACAGGCGACATGATGCTTTTACTCATAAAAAGCCGCTTCATCGCTAATTGCTGCGCACCAGTTTTCTTTTGTTTTCAAACACTCCACAGCTGTACCAGACACTCGGAGCTGCACTTCAGGGCCACCTCCCGGCCCGTTCAGCCACCCTGGCTCACGACAGAAGTTATTCGGGTATTACATTCACATTCATCCTCTTCATACAGTTCACCCACCAGAGCTGCAATGCAGCAAATAAGCTGCAATAAGTAGCTGTACTTTAACATCTCATTGTGTGACATATGCACGCCGATTAATGTGGCAATTGCCTGAAGATTAGCAGAAATAAAATTATTCCAAATGCTGACGTGTTATCTTTAGCTTTTAGACTCATGAATAACATTGGACTGGTTAATTATTATATTACAGCTTTAAATTTAGAAAAGATTTACAAGAACTGTGCTGCAAAATTAAAATGACAAATACATGTCTGGAAATATTTTCAAAGTCTCCTTAGCTATAAATGTAAATTTTCCTGTAAGGAGTAGGGCCCTGGTCAACTCAACACTTTAAGCAGGGATTATTGTAAAACAGGGATTTGTTTCTCATTCTCCGATTCATCTCTTTCAATCTTGCTGCTGATACAAAATGGCTGTTAACTATTCATAGGAATTTAAATATTCTGATTTTGTGCTGTGGTTAAAAAAATGTAGCATTTTATACAAATGATCACAGCAGAATAAGGCACAATAGCTAAAAGTGAAAGTAACTCAAATTTCTACCAACTAATGACTGTGTTTATCCAGCCAATGGTATAGTAGTCAGCCACGAAAAAGGAGTGAACTACTGACCCATTACATGGATGAACCTTGAAAGCATTATGCTAAGTGAAAGAAGGTAGACATAAATGAGCATTGTTTGCAGGATTCCATCATATGAAATGTCCAGAATAGGCAAATTCAGACAGACAGAAAGTGGATTAGTGGTTGCCTGGAGCTGGGGGAAGTAACTGTTAAAGGGTACAGGACTTTTGGGCCAATGAAAATGTTCTAGAATTAGTGGTGATGGTTGCAGAGTTCTGAAAATAGTTTAAAAAACCCTAAATGCGACACTTTTTAAAGGAGCATTATTGGTACATTAATTAGATCTTATTTTTTTTTAAGATTTATTTATTGTTTATGCATACAGGCTGGGGTACAGGCCAGAGGCGTGGGGCGGCGAGAGGGTTCACCAGAGACAGAGCGGGGAGCAGAACAGGCAGATCAGAAACACACACTACTGAGGGGAGCAGTGGGCGAGGCAGGAGAGGTCTGCCGCGCCATGTGGGATTCTCCCTGGCCGGGCGTCGAACTCGCGTCGCCACTGTGACGGCTCCACAGCACAGCGCTTAACCCCTGCGCCACCGGGGAGGCCCGGATCTTAATTTTTTAATGTAACATTTGAAATTTTATTTTTCACTAAAAATAATTATTTTTAAACTAAACTAAAAATATTATTTTATTTATTTATGTATTTATTTATTTATTTTATTTTATTTTTTTTTATTTATTTATTTTAAACTAAAAATATTATTACAAATATGCTAAGTAAAAGAAACAGACCTAGGAATAACAGAGTTAGAGAGAAACACTAAGTCCGCCTCTAAATTTTACTGGGTTATTTAAGAAAATTGGGTTATTAAAGAAGAGTTCTCTCGCTTACCTATGAAATAGAAATCTGGTTCACTAAATTGAAAAATCCAACCCGTGTGTGTGTGTGTGTGTGTGTGTGTGTTTGAAAAAGCAGGCTGAGCTGTATAGCTGGAGGACTGCTGGGGCCAGGCCTGGAGCGCAGAGCTGTGCTGTCCCCCACTCCCCGCAGGTGTGATCAGGCTCCTTCAAAGCTGCTCTCTGCATCTTGTCCCCCAACCAGCCTGGTCAGAAGCCCAGGGGTAGCAGAGACAGTTTGTAGGATGTTTTCTAGCATTTCCCCCATTTCTTCTAGGGAAACTGCTAATTGTTCTGGCTCTAAAACCTTTTAGAGACAAAAAGGAAAAGGGCAAGGTTAATGAATCGTGTGTGTGCGTGTGTGTGTGTGTGTGTGTGTGTGTGTGTTTTCTTTCCTGTGGAGGAAAGAACTGCACAGCAAAAGGGCTCTCCAGAACAGCTATGGCTAAAGTCCAGAGCAACAAAACAGGACAGAGACAAAGGAAGAAGCCAGCGAGCGCGCGCTCCATTACCCCAACATGGCAAAGTTGAAGAGAGATTTTTTCCTCTTCAAAAAATGAGAAAGTCGAGTCGGTGCCATCACACATGTTAACTGGCTTATAGAGGCTGCTGCCGCCAGGTCCAGCTTCTGAGCACCCACTGGCAACTTTCTTCTCTGCAGCGTGCATGATAAAATGCCCAATGACCTAAAAGAGCAGTTTGAGCTACTGATAAATAACTTACAATTTAAAGGCGGGGAAAGAATGGGTCTCTCTCCAGTTATTTAGTGTTCAAAGGTCAAGTGCAGTTGCTACAGCAAATGCCCACCTCATTCAGTAGAAAGATTGGGGTGTACTAGGTGGCTGCCTTAGACAGCCTCCCGATATTTGAGATCCACTAGAAAATGAGCGTGTGATTTTTTAATTTGCCCAGTACATTATCTCACAGAGTGTATGATATCAGTCCTGGACTCTTCATATAAACAAACATCTCTTAAAGCAAAACTGGAAAATGGATACTATCTTCTCTATCCTCCACCATCCCCAGAGGAGCCAATGCCCTTGGAGCCTTCCCATCCATGCCAGCTCCATCATTTCTTGGGTTCCTCAACCATGATGACCTTCAACGTTCATCTGGGTACTCCCTAAAAGCCGCCATCACTCAAAACTGTCTGATTCTGAAATCTTGTTTTCCAAATGACTTTCCTTCTTGACTGCTTCCAGCCTCTCACTCCTTAGGACACAGCTACACTTTGGCCTCAATGACCTCTTTTCTCTCACTCGATTGGTGCCCTCCTGGCTCTGGTCCTTTCTGATCCAATATAGAAGCCCTTTCTCCATCATTTTCTTCCTACCCCTTCACTGCCCTGCTTTCTTCTTACCTGCTGCTAATTCCCAAGTCAGGAGTCAGCAAACCTTTTCTGTAAAGGATCAGAGAGTAAATATTTTAGGCTTTGTGGGTCTCTGTTGGTAGCTAATCAACTCTGTACTAGCAGCAAAGCAACCACAGATAATATGTAAGCAAACTTGTGTGGCTGCTCTAATACTACGTCAATAAACTTTATTTACAAAAATAAGCAGAGGGCCAGGTTTGGCCCAGAGGCTGTAGTTTACCAATCCTTTTGATTTAAAACTCTACATTTTTCATTCCTATCCGTAGGCTGCTCAGCACTGCTGGAGAAAAACACAGGACTCTGCAAAGTAGGATCCCAACAAATTCCTGCTCTTTCCCATGACCTGGGTCTTATTCACTCCTACCATTCTCTAGATGGTTATTCTAAATCTTTACTAGCCCTTCTACTACACCAAACTTCATAAAATTGAGGCCATGACATACAGTGTGTAGCACTCAGAGGTTTAAATTATTAAAAGCAACAAAACCCTTCCCTCGCATTTGATACAGCCTGTCTCTTCCTCCTTTACAGGCCATCAGAATGAGGTTAACTCAGTTCTGGAACTGAGCCCACTTCCCCCTACCATACTCACTCTGTCTTGGGCTCTCCCCTCCCGTGCTCTTTGGTCTCCCATCTCTTACTGTGTTTGCTTTCCTCCAATGGCCTCTAAAATGCTCCCTGCCCCCAAAATCAGCCCTCCATACTCTCCAACATCAAGATTTCTCTAATACACATTTGTAAATCTACCTGCCTAAGTTGATAGCTTTAGTGACTTAAACTGTCTTCAAAACAAAGCACTAACTTCTTCACTCAGCATACAAAGCTCTGCCCTATCTGTGCTGGCTTAATGTGCCAATGTTTTCTTCTAGTACTTCTTCCTACACACTTTCCATTTCTGCTTTACCAAACTACTTTGAGTCTACCTATTAAATTTGGGCATCCACTATGTCCAAGGCACCATGGTTGGTGCTGCAGATATAATAATGAACAGGGCCTACTGATGCCCTCTCTCAAGAATCTGACAATCTACTTGGGGGTGGGGGAGACATAAACACTCAATCCATATGCAATCATATTTCATTAGGATGACAGTAAGCACTAGGAGGGATAATTACAGAGCATGGAGATAGCATACAGTTGGGGGGATTTGAAATAACCTAGGGGGTCAGAAATCTTGAAGAAGTGATTGAGCTGATTTCTGAAGAATGAACAGGAGTAAACTAGGAAAGGCATATCAAAAATGTTCTGGTCAGAGGAAACAAGAGTACAAAGGTAACGAAGCAGCATGGTTTATTTGACAAATGAAAAGTAACCAGGCTGCTGTGAGAGGCAGACGCCATGTTGCAGGGCCTGGAAGGGCTATTTGATCTTTAGGCACATGGTGCTCAATGCACAGTTGGAATCAGTCATGAGGTCACTCTGGCTGCTCTACGGAGCATGAACGGGGGTTTCCCAGCATCTCTCTGCTGGGTCACAGATCTGTGTTAATATGTTAGCCTGGCATGTCCTTTCTGGAAGGATAGGAGTTCACTTCTTCCTGAGAATAAATGAGAAACTCCTGGGTACTTTTGGAAATACCTTGATGGAGATTTTGAGGGTTAGGAAGGGGCTCAGTTGTAAAAGTAGAGCTAAAAATATAGACTTTGAAGTAATAATAGCAAACTTTTTATGGCCCTTACAGGAGTACCAGATCCTACTGAAGCATTTTATGCTTGGTAACTCATCACTTCCCCAGCAGTGCCCTCATCACCTCCAGGCTACAGGAGACACTGACATGCAGAGTGCTCAGGGGTCGTGCCTAAAGTCACACAATTAGTGGCTGAGTTGAGACTATGGGCCTAGGCAGTCTGCTCCCAACCCTGAGCCACTAACACGTGTGCAATTCAGTCATTCTTTGTGCAATGTTGGAATATATATCGTCATGTTTTCAAACCCAAAACAATATTAAGATTTTGCTTTAAAGTCATCTATTTTAAAAATGAAAGTAAGAAATAAAATATGTAGTAATTTATATTTACCCACTTTTTTTGGCACCACACTCACTGGGGTTCTCACCTATTTGTGTATTCCGTGCTCAGTCAAGGGTCTGGACAGAGTTTATAAACAGAATTTGAGGGTCACCCCTTCTGAGTCCTTTTTCAGGTTCCCCTCATAATATTCCACAGGCTTCTCTGGGCTGACAGCACTGAACTCTCTTTGGACACCTCAGCTTCTGTGGATTGAATAGTATCTTCAAGGTCTTAATTTCAGCTGCTGTGTTTTTCCACTTTAGAATTTTCATTTGATTACTTTTTTAACACATACCAGTATTCTCTAGTTTCTTGTTTTCTGGGTCACATTAATTACAATTATTTTGAAGTGCCTATCTTATAGATCTAGATTCTGAGGCTCGACTTCTGTTGTCTGTTTTTCTCTTGTACTTTTGACCATTTGTTTACTTTCTGGTATGCCTGGTCACTTTTTGTGGAATGTCAAAACTTGTGCATGAAAAATTATAGTGGCTCTTGAGAAAGGATTTCGCTGACTCCTTTAGAAGACGGAATTAGAAAGCAATCACTCTGTTCTCATTGAAGCTGGGACTCTGCACTTTGAGGGCTTAGATATTTCTGATTGGCTCTTGGCTAGAGTAGAGCACTGATGCTTCGGGGTGTATCTAGTCAAAGGTCTCAACAGAAAGCCTGGAGCAGTTACTAGAGCCTCTCCAACATGGCAAGTTCTGAACTCCAGCCTGTCTCCTAGCATCACATGATTATCAGAAACTCAACTCATTGGCTTCTTAGAAGTTGTGACTGTTTACGTTTTTGACATGTCATCCAGAGCATGTGCAGTAAGAACATACACACAGGCTTAATGAACTTTCTTCTCTGTGAACTTTCTTCTCTCCCTCTCAAATAGTGGCTCCTTGAGTTCCTATCACCTTGGAAGCCACAAACTCCAAGAGGCAAATGATCCAAGGTGTGGAAGCCACAAAAAGTAAACTATTGATAGTTTCCTACCCCACTCATAATGCTTTTGACACTAAATGTCCAGGTTCTTCATACCAAGGTTTTCTCCAATTCTCTGTGGAGATTGACTGGATGTAATTTAATTCAATTCTGATACTAACAGCCCAGAGTTAGTGTAGACCGCAGAGATTAAGGGCTCAATTCCACAAGACTGCCCTCACTTCAGATGTCAATTGCAAGTCTAGACCTCCCATATTTCCCATAGTCCTTTCCTTGGGTTGGATCATTTCCTAGAATGGTGCATAGGCTCAGAAAAATACTTTACTTTTTATTATTGGTTTACTATAAAGGATACAACTCAGGAACAGCCAATGGGAGAGAGGCACAGGGCACTGCATGAGGAAGGGACACAGAGCTTCCTTGCCTTCTCTGGGTGCACTATCTTCCCTGAATCATCACCTATTCATCAGCCCGGAAGCTCTCTGAACCATGTTGTTTACGACTTTTTTTATGGAAGATTCCATTACATAGGCAAGATTACTCAAATCCTTAGCCACTGGTGATCAATTCAACCTCCAGGCTTCTCCCCTCCCTTGAGCTCTGGGGGTGAGACTGCAAGTTCTAGCCCTCTAATCACATGATTGGTTACTTTGGCAACCAGATCTCCCACCTCCAAGAGTCATTCATTAGCATAAACTGAGGTGTGGCTGAAAGGAGCTTCTTATTAATAACAAAAAAGCACTCTTCCCACTCCTATCTCTCAGTTAATTCAGAGGGTTACAGGAAACCTGTGCTGGGAGCCAGGGAGAAGACCAAATACATATTTCTTATTATATCCAACACCACAGTTCTTTTCCCTAGGACATTGACCTAACATGTGGTTTCTACCTTAATTGGTTTACAGTGGCTTCAAATGAGCTTCTAATACTTCTCTAGCTCTAACAGTTATTTTCGGTGGGAAGGTTAAACCAATACTATCTGCTTCATTATAACTAGAAGCAAAAGCCCTCCTTATTAACTGGTTTTAGAGGAACTTGCCAATTTTTACAAGTAAGCATCCTTAGCAGGCAGAGGTTAAAAACTATTTTCAATGATCATTTTGTGGTATTTGTGAAAAGACCACAATTTCCCAGGGGAGAGCTGTGCACAGGCCACTCTCGGCTTCGTCACCAGCACTAATTGTTTTCCACATCAGCAGTCTCAGCAGAAAAGTTAATTTGGTGACAAAACCAAGAATCAGTTTTACTTCTAGGCTATTCAACACCAAAAAATTCTGGAAAGGGTTGTAAGGAGCCTTTTATTATCTGTGGACTTTACTATCACTGAGGTAAGCTGCTTTACTCTCACAGGTTGGCTTCCATTGCTGTGTTTATATGGTACTTCAGGTACTTTAGACCTGACTTTGGGGCAGTTTCAAAGATTCATATTAAAATGGTTTCTGTGTCTATGAGTTAGTAAGCATTATTATACATTAGAGTCTATAAAACAAGCTAGCCTTGAAACATGAATGAACAAATCATTCTTTTTCTAATTAACTTTAAAGAAGAGAACATGATTTAAGAAGGATTTAATAACGGACAGCCAACAATCTGGAATCTCAACTGGCTTTATCCTTTATCATCCAGTATAAACAACACTGCAGCCCTGTTAATGATTTATAAGGATAGAGAAGGGAGGAGAACCCTCTACCTCTTTCTTGCAACCAGTACACGGTCCTTTTAAAAATGGGCCTAAATACACACATACACACACACACACACACACACACACACACACACACACAATATGGGCACAAGTTCTCTCTCTCTCACACACACACACACCCCCCCCACCACCACAGTTCTTTTCCCTAGAATCTTGACCTACTGAGGTTTCAACCTTAATTGTTTTACAATGGCTTCAAATGAGCTTCTAAAACGTTTCTAGCTCTAACAGTTATTTTTGGCGGGAGGGTTAGACCAATACTATCTGCTTCATAAACATAATATTCACCAGTATACATAAACACTGATTCTTTTTCATGTAGTCTACCAGTGAGTAACCCAAATGTATAATAGAAAGCTCTAATTTAATACTAGTTCTTTCCGATTTGTTCTGCACCAAAATTGCTCAGAACTTGGGTTTCAATCAAGCACTTGTAACCTGCCATGATGAGCTGCTCATTAGCCTTTAATAAAAGGAGCCCTTTCCCAACCGAGAAGTCCCACTACCGCGGTACATTTCCATACCACCTGATGGGAAAGGAAAGGAGGGAGCAAAAAAAAAAAAAAAAAGAAGATGGAAAAGCAGGTAATAGAAAGAGAAAAATGCTTCAAAAGAGACTGTGTGTGTGTGTGTGCGCGCGTGCACACACACACACACACTCACGCACGCAATTTGTAGACTTACCGCGCGTGGTTATGGTTTTGAGATTTCCATCATCCATCTGAACAATGCTGGGCTCTGCTGGCTTCCGATCACCTTTATTGGTTACAATCTTCTTGACCGGGTCAACTATTTTGAATGAGGGCGAGACATAGAGTGTCTCTACAGAACTCTGGGTATAGAAAGTGGAATCTGACCTTGACGTCCTTAAATTAGGACTGACACGGTCTTCTTTACTTGATGACCACAATGTTGGCAAGGTTGGCAATGTTGGCAAGGCTTCCAAACACTTTGCAGCTGACTGCTTTTCTAGAGATGTTTGCAAAGGATTTTCTGTTACAGTATTTGCAATAGGACTGTCTGATTTCTTGTCCAAACTCACTTTTGTCTGCAGAGATAGGCTTTTTTCTGAGGGAGCAGGCACAGTATCTATAAAATAACAAATAAGCACTGTAATAAAAAAATAAAACCGAAAATACTCTATTTCAGATCTGTTACAATTTTAATAAATCAGATTCTTTTTAATGTCATAACAGAATTCTCTCCTATTTAGTTGTTTCTACTTTCTTACTATGCTTCTATTCTGCCTATTTAAAGTAGACCCAGCTATAATTGACGCATTAGTCATTTGGCGACTGCCTTTTCTCTCTCTCCTCACTGAAGCACAGGCAAGGAACGCTGCAAATAACTTGTCTTTATATATTTCTCCCTTCACCCACTAATCTGTCTCTGAAACCACTGTATTTTTAGAGCCTTCAAACTTTCATCTTTTTATGAGCTATACTAGGGAAAACGTGTCACTTCATGCTGGTCTATCCTGGCAGAACCCCCGACTACCCTGCAATCCTTTCCCCTGAAATAAACAAAGTCTTCTTGCCCCAGAGTCTCTACACAGCCCATAAAAGAAAATCACGACTTTAAGGCAGCAACCTAATTTAAAAAGCCCTTGTTTACGTGCAAGAAAAGAATCAATCTTTCAGAGCCATTATGGCGATTACTGAAATGTAAGCTTCACCAGCGTGGGGATCTTTATCCATGTTATTCATTAACATCACCAAAGTACCTGCAATACAACAGCCGAAGCTTATTTATTACAAATAAAAGGAAATGCAAGGCCTCGAGAGCAGAGGTGGGCCTGGCACAGAAATTGAGGGAAGCTAAGGAAAGTTCCAGATGCAACTCGTGACCAGTACCCAGTGCCAGGTCTTGCTCTTGAGACTCATCAGAAGTTGGGGATGGAAAGAGACAATTATTCTGAAGACAGCGTGTGAGTGACATCAGAAGTGTAAACAGGTGAGCCAGGGCCCAAGGCAGACCACATCATTTTGAGAAGCCGCTACAGGAATGGCGGGGCTTGGCGTCGGTGGGTATCCCAGGGCACGTGGTGACAAACCTCATGACGTACACCGACAGGCCGTTGCATCACGTCCAGGCTCTGTTATGAAAGAAACCCCAAATTTCTTGGACTCTATAAGCTTCCTTTCCCTTTTCATCCACAGTTGGAGGTTAGCCCGGACTACAGAACTGCCAGTAGCAGTGTACTGCAGACCATTCAAGAAACTTCTATCACTAACTACCAGGAACTCCATTTTTCCAATCCATTCATTCCCAAAGAAAAATCTTGTAAAATTCAAGGCAAGGACCACTTTCTCCTATCACGCTCGCCAGCCCTTCCTCTCCTCGCCACACAGCAACTGTCTGTGCACAGATGCTGCCCGGAGCCCTGTGAACTGCCCTCCCTCCCTCACTACATGTCTGCGCCCCACCCCCCATGCTTGCTGAGTGACTGAAAGGACAAACCGAAGTGCAAGAGTAAAGGAAAAGTAATGCTTTTGCTTTCTTAAATTTAATACAGTTTAACTACCCACAGTGCCTAAAGGAATCAAAATTGGTAGGTGAAAAAAATCTCTAAAATATTCCTAATTTGTATATGGTCAAGTTAGAGATAGTTGGTAAAAAGTTCTGTTAAAAATCTGTTCCTAATAGAATACCACAGCCCATGTGTATGTCACATATTTACATAAAAGCATTCATTAAAGGAGACATTCAGTCAAATATTTTTCCACTGACTTTCATTTTGTTTGTTTGTTTACAGAGTTGGAATTTCTATTATTTTTTTTCCATTGGTTTACATCATGGTTGGTATTTTGGTATTGTCACTGCCAAATCACCCACAGTCCACCACTGTGGTCCTTTGTTTTCCTTTCCCTCTGTTCTCACCCCTCCCCTGCTGGATACTTCAGTTCTATAATCAACTTTCAAGGCCTGGTTTGAAAAGAAAAAGTGGTTTTCTATAGTAAAATCATCTTAAAATTTATCAAGATGTAAACTGAGGTGATCCAGAGTAACAATGACTTTCTGATGAAAATATTCATAACAACACTCTGAATCTCAAAATAGAAATGTATAAAGTCAACTGTCTAGTCATCACTTTAATGTTTAGTGCAAAAGTTTAAAATTATGAAAGAACCGCCAAAAAAGATCTTAAAATTCAATGAAACAAAGCAGACAGCAGCCTCTCCACCCCAGCACTGCCCCCACGTTATGTCCAGGCTGAGCGGGGTACACACAAATCTTCTAACGGCTTCAACTTTTTTTTTTTCCCATTGGCTTACATCATTGTTGGTAAACTGGTAAAGTTTTCGATGAATAAAATACGGTTCCATTTTTCAAAAGAAAATATGACAAATCACAAATAATGATCCTAAATATAGTGAATTAGGTAAACAGGAAAACGTTTACCTAAACAGAAAGTTTAAGAGACCTGAAGGTTCTAGAAGGGAGCTTGTCCTGGTTTTCTGCCATCAGCCTTGCCCCCGCCCCCCCCCCCCCTTTCTGTACCATGTGTCAAATAAATCCTCTTCAATTCAATCACTACTTTAGTTATTTATAGTTCATATCCAAAAATTCTTCAAAAACCCCCTCTTGTTTTGGAGACCAAGTCTAAATTCCATGAGTTTTAAAGCTCTTCCGCTACTCATTTCCTACGCCTATTCGACAAGAGACTCGCCCTCAGCCAGGCCATTCTCTTCCTCACTCACACACCCCATGCTCATTCAAGGCCCTTTATTTTCCCTCTCCACATTGGTTCATGTTTCTTTATTACTATTGATTTCTCACCACAACACCCTCCCCCTGCTCTTTCTATTTAAATCCCACCAGTTCCTCAAGACCCATCTCAAATAATTACTACTTCTGGAAACGATTTCCAATCATGTCTTTCATTCCATCTTAACCTTTCCCTTTTCTCAATTAATATTTATTTTGGTAAACTTGGTTTTTTCACCTAATTATCTATGGAGCCATATCATATCAATTCCCGTGTTCTGACTTTATAACCTCCACCATGCTTTTTTGCATGTAGGAGGGATACAAGTATTTGTTCAATTTAATCATTCCTTAATTGATCTAACATCAATTTTAGATGTTCATTTTGTGCATAATGACGCATGCTGTGTGTGATACCTACAAGATGATCAATCAGGAGATACTTGTTGAGCGCCTACTGTTTGCACTGCGCTGCAGTAGATGCTGGCAACATACGGAAGAGGAAGTCACGGCTCCTACTGTCCATACATGTAAGATTGAGGGTGGCTTCTGTACGGACAGGTGGGTTGATGGGTAGAAAGAAGGAACACACACACACACACCTGCACACACACGTACACATAGAGTATACGACAAACACATAAAAATACTAATAATACAGTGACCAGCTCGATGTCACAGCATCTAGGTGACTGAAGCTTCTCAAGAGATGAGAGAACATAAATAGTTGAGCAAATAGACCTCTTTCGGGGCAAAAAAAGAATTTATTTGCACGACACGGTAAACAGAACATGTTATAGTTTGGGTTCTCCCAAAGCAGAAAGACTCGGAGTCCAGGAACAAGGGGGTGGGGGGAAGCAAACTAAACAGAACAAAAGCCAGGGGCGTGCGGCTGCCATGTACTCAGCCTGAACAAGGGTCCAGCGGAAACTGGGCTAGAGAAACAGAGAGGCGGGCACTCTGCATCCACGGGAGCAGCTCCCCAAGACCGCAGCTGTGCTCAGAAGCCAAGAGAACACTGGCAGTCACAGAATAAAAAAGTCTAACCTAGAAGGGGAAAGAGGAGAGGAGAGAAGACAACAGAAGATGAGCAATGTCAGTAAGTTGTTAGAAAAGGAGAATGGAGAGAGGAAGAAAACCCTAACTCGAGAGTGGTGAGGAAGAACAAAATGGAAATCTTGACATTCCTGAAACTCATTTCCTCTGTGGATCGTGCCGTGAACGCTGCTGGCTCTCCTCTGGCCCCTCAAAGTGATCCAACACTCTCCAGGGCCCCACTTCCTGGGAAGGGCACAGCCTGCCCTCGAGGCTTTTCTCTTCTGCCTCTCCCACCTCCGGGGCGGCATCACCTCTCACCAAACTCACGCTAGGATTAGATCTCTCCCCCGAATGCACGTAACTCACAGTTTAACCCTCACCCCTGCCCTCTGCTCAATTCTAGCCCCAAACATATACCTCTGCTTTGCACAGGGAAATCTGTCCTCCTGCCTCCTCATCCTTGGTTTGTTTTACCTCTATTAACACGACCATCAACTTCCCAGTGACTCAGAGCTGTGGCCACTGCCACAGCTAAGAGGCCTCCCCGTCCTGTCCTGTCACCTCATTGTGCACTGCACAGCCAGAGCGACTTTTCTGAAATGAAAACCAGGTCATGTACTTCCCTCCAAAACTTTTTCAAGCCACTTACCATGGTTTACAAGGCTCTACATATGTTAGTCTGCATTTACGTGTCCGGTTTGACTCTCTACTATTGCTTTCCCTAAAGCCGTGTGGTCCTGCTCTAGCTTCTTTCTGTCCTGTCTGTCAGGCTCCCTCTAGGCCCCAAGCCTCACCAGCCTGATCCTTTGGCCCGAAATGTTCTTGCTCTTGCCCCTCTCTGTAGCTAAGTGACTTCCACCCTCCAGGGTGATGTCCGTTGGTGGATGTGCATTTTGGCTGGCTGTGCTCTCCCTCATGCAAGGGTTCATTCTTCTACACTTAACTCAAGTACCACCTCCTTTGTGACATCTTTATCCTCCACGTTGAAACAAACCCTTCTTTGCTTTTGCAGAGTTCAGTGCGAATATTCATATCTTTCACTTATTTCATTATCCCAAATTTATTTATTCACTTGACAAACATTTATTAAGAACACAGAAGTGGGGGGGCACTCTCTAAGCCCAGTGACAGCCATGACCAAACTTGCTTCTGCTTTGTCATCACCTCCAGTTGGCAGCTCTCACCCCCAGCTGGAGGACAAACCTCCTGTTCAACTTGTCAACCCACAGCAGCCAGCAGAGCGCCCGACAGTCAGCTCCTAACTATCTGTTCACCGAATCACAATCTGGGTGATCTACTCATTAAAGCAATCCTAACTGCAGGAAGAGAGGAGCCAGAGAGGATATTCTGGTTCATTCCCTTCCTGACCTACACGAGAACCTGAGACTCTCAGAGACCACGTGACTTACCATGAGCTCACATACCACCACAGGGCGGGAGGAGGATTCGAACCCCAGGTCTGGACTCGACACCTGTGCACTTTTCATGAGGGGAATGAAAGGTTTGGTAGAACCAGCTCTACCAGCACTTCGTCGCCAACAGTGCTGGCTCCCCGGCGTGGAGGCCAAGCTGCACCTCGGGATGGCTCCAGGCGCCCTCTACTGGGCGCACTGTACATGTGCCGAGAGAGGCAGGGCCACGAGGAGGGGGTGTGCCTGTTTCTCTTCCCTCAGGGAGGGCTTTGGGGGTAGATCTTTTCTTGGGTTCATGTGAAGAGTGAGCAGCGTTTATGGAAAATTTTTCTGAAGTACATGAGAACTGGTAGGACTCTGAAGGAGAACAGCAATGAATATTGTCTTTTTCTGTTTGCGCAAGAAGCACGTAAATGTACCCTTTGTAAACATCAAATGAAGTGGTCCATGAAGGCTTCGCTACTTTCTCTGGGAGAGGATTTCTCTGAATTCCACTGAAAAAACAGAGGAGTACAGAGCAAATTAATTTCGTTGGCTTGCTTTATCTGGTTTCTCATTTTCTTTCAATTTAAACCTGAATGTCAGAGAGCTTTGTTCTCAAGTATCTATCCAGCAGACTCCTGGATGGGCAGCCCAGCAGTAAACGATGCGCCTGCACCCCGCCGTCCTGTGGCGCAGTGCTGCTCACTTGCTAACGCACGTGACTGGTGCACAACGGGACCTAGAAACGTCGGTCATATTAAGCTGGTTTGATTATTCTTGATATTTATCTTTAGGAAGAAGCTGATTCCCTATGTAAGACATCAGACTACAAATTTCAATACTGGCTGTCACTAACCGCCTGGGGAAAGGGAAAAAACCAACACACCTCTATGCTTTGTGCCTGAGGACAAAAGAGAAGCGTGGTGCCATTGAAGGCACGGGGAATGTTTTTGCTAATCTGGAGACGGTGATGAAATCATTTTTGAAAGAGAACTTCTGATCGAATTCTGAGTTAAGAGCCTTTGCCTACAGATATAGACACATTCCATACTGGTAACTCTTTCATTTTTCATTAATTCCACTGCTTTGTTTCAAGTACGAAAATCATTGCATATTATTTTATACTCCATTCTATTGTGAATCTAATAATGGGTGTTCTATTCCAACAGAGCTATTGCTGTGATGAATTCTCCTGTTGGTGTAACACACAGTATCCAATTACAGCACAAAGCTGATGCTGGCAAGCACGACAAAAGATGGATGCCAAAATGCGTCCTTCTGTAGTTGAACTGAAGGAGCTTCTACTTTAGTAATTACGTTAATCAAAGGAAATAGGATCTGAAGATAATGAGGCCATTTTGTTAACAGGCCACAGTTATAAATTATTAGTATAGAGGGGTGACTGGAATTGCTCATTAATATGTTGGTTTAAAGTAGACAAGCCACTAATTGAAAATGGATACTGAATGGGAAACTTAAATAACGGGTTTGACATAAAAATCTCAATACAGTTTTCTTATGGTTTATGCATGAAATCCCAAATCATCATTGTAAATTAGAATAGGGATAATGTCCCCATGGTCTGTGTTAAGTGTGTGCATACAATGACAGGCTCTGGGAATTTCACTTTGCCATCTATCATGCTTTACTGTACTATTTATCTAATATCTACCATACTGTATATTATATCTAAGCATTAAAACAAGAAAAGAAATTTTGAAAATCGTGGCTTTGAAATATGGCAAGTATGCTTACTACTTCTTTCAATATAAATCTGAACTAATAACTTCTCACAGGAAATTAGCATATGGGAACATTTGCAGGTGTTCTTCTTTTTTCAAATTTTTTAAAAATTTATGCATTTAGGCTGGGGTACAGGTCAGCAGGCGTGGGGCGGCGAGAGGGTTCACCAGATACAGAGTGGGGAGCAGCACAGGCAGATCTACTGAAATACACTGCTGAGGGGAGCAGCGAGCAAGGCAGGAAGGGTCTGCCGCACCATGTGGGACTCTCCCTGGCCGGGCATTGAACTCGCATCGCCGCTGCTGACAGCTCCACAGCGCAGTGCTTAACCGCTGTGCCACCAGGGAGGCCCACGTGCTTTTCTTTAGAAATCTCTTTAAGTGGGACAGGCCATGGAAATGGAGCTTAATAAGTGGGTTGTAAAATATGTACAGGACACTCATTATTAAATTTTATACCACAGTTATGGTTCTACCAATAATAAAAATCTACAATTTCCCTCAATAGATGATCTTTGTAAAAACTGAAGGTGAAAATGCCTTTGAAAGGCTGGTGATGGTTTCCTGCACCGGTGCTTCGTGTCTCCCAGGCTGGGTTAAACGGACGCTGGTCTCTGTCCTGTGAAGGGCTCTGTGCCCCACAGCGTGGGCTCTGGCTGAAACACCAAGGTGCCCAAGTTTGTGACCATCAGACCAATCCTTGTAGTGACAATAAAGCCTCCAAGAGAGTAAACACTGTGGCTAAGCTGGATCAGGGTTTCCTTCTGACAGGAATACAGGAAATGTTGACAGGGAGTGAATGCACAGAGTGCTGCGTAGGCGCTGGTGTCGTGACTGGGGCAGTGTGGAGAAGGGGGCTCAGGAAGGCATGGGGGGGGTGCCTGACCAGAGGCAGATGGGAACCTGAACGCAGGAGGTTCGCTCCCTGCCCCGCCCCCCACCCCAGTTCCTACATCTGCAGACCCCAAGCGTGGAGCCTGCCTCTGTGGCACCGGTTCTTAGAAGGTGGTGACTGGAACAAAAGAAGCAGTACGCTGAGGGAAGACGACACCATCACCTTTCTCAAACATTTCCCCACTGGATGGACAGGTCAAAAATAACTGTTTTATTTCAATATGGAGTAAAAATCATGTCTAAGTCTACAACACTGCAACAAACCTTCAAACATCATTTAAATTGTGAATTCAGACCACGTGCTATTTCTCATGAAGCAGGCGTGAGCTGATTCAAACTACACACACACACAACTCACCTCCATGTGCGATCTGTGCCCCTTTGGACAACACAGTAGTGACTTCGTGCAATGCCACACCCACGTCTCTCCCTGCGGCAGTGCAGCGTGAGGGCCTGGCTTAGAGCTCTTGGCTTTTATTTTTATCATATGGCTTACAGCACTATATTATAATTTATCCATAATGTTTCACTTGCTTTTTTTATTCCAGCACCCGCCACATATTTTCACTCACTCATTTATGCAGCAAGTACACTGAGGATGGATCACACACTGTGGGCTGCGCCTGGGAACACAGAAATCAGCAGAATAAGGCCACAGAAGGCCTTGAGACAGGGTAATGCAAGGGCCTGGAGGCAGAAGACAAAATCACCATAGATACGTTTAATATGCCTCCAAAAGTAAGAACTTGAAAATAGGAGGACTACGATTATAAAAACAAAGCCAAGTAGATTTGACAAAGATCCAAGTAGATTTCTAAAAATGAAAAATAACTGGAAATTCTAAAAGTGGTGGATTTAAAGAGCAGATGAACCTCAGGTGAAGAGAAAGTTAGGAAGTAGGAGACAGGTACAAAGAGATTACTTTAAAATACAGCCCAGGCCAGCTTGTATGCATAAATAAATAAATCTTTTTTTTTTTTAATTTTTTTTTTAAAGATTTATTTATTTATACATATGAGCTGGGGTACAGGCCAGAGGCGTGGGGCGGCGAGAGAGTTCACCAGAGACAGAGTGGGGAGCAGAACAGGCAGATCAGAAATACACTGCTGAGGGGAGCAGCGGGCGAGGCAGGAGATGTCTGCCGCACCATGTGGGACTCTCCCTGGCTGGGTGTCGAACTCGCATCGCGCGCTGCCGACAGCTCCACAGCGCATTGTTCAACCGCTAAGGCACCGGGGAGGCCCAATAAATAAATCTTTAAAAAAAAAAAAATATAGCCCAGGGAGCAAAGAGAAAGAAGACAGGGACTCGGGGAGGGCTGTGCGCAGGGAGAGAGGGGGCCCGGCTCCCCTCCAGTTTCTCCAGACCTGCGGCCTTTCTGAGGGACAGGACAGCCTCGCCACACCTCTGCCTCCACACCCGCCTCGCCCTGCCTGGCCTGCTCTGACTCTTTTTCCCTTCCACCTGCTATGGGACGATCCCTCCCTCTCTCATCTCTGGGCTCAGCTTTTCCGGGGTGCTGGAACAGAGCAGTGGAGAGACGTGAGTCTTGGCTCATATGACTCCTCTGTGCCCGCACGCAGGTCCCGAATGTCTGCTCTTTTGTGGGCGAATGTGCGAGCTCAGTCCCTGGTGGAGCCCCCACACCAGCAGCTCTGGTTCAACATCTTCCAGCCCCCTCCCCGCCGCCTCTGCGCCCAGGGACCCTCCCTCTGTCCTCTCCGGGTGACCGGGCCTGCTGGAGCCAGCTCACCGAGGATAAGGCCGAGGCCTCCCAGTCACCTGGGCCCTCAGCTGTGGCCGCCGGTTCGGCCTGAGTGCTCCTGTCTCTCAAAGACAATTCCCTGCCTGCCCCGCTCTCTTGACCTTCTCTCTCTCTCTGCGTGGATGAGCGCCCCTACTCACGAAGGGGAGACGCTTTTAAACTGACCTGCTGCCAATGAACTTCACCCAGAACTCTTCCCCATACAATTCCCTGGGGCCGGAAGCCCCCCGAAGTCCCTTCAGGCCTGGCCTGCCAGCTGCACCATCCACTTGAGTGACCTCCTCTCCGCTGCCTTCAACTTCCTTTTACTTAGTTTTCTCCTGTCAGCTCTCAGAGGTGCCTTGTATTTTAAATACTTCTCAGGGCCCCTCTGGTTGTTGTTTGATCTTCCTCCTGCCCCCCTCATCCAAACACACAGAAAAACATATTTTTTTTCTCCCTGAATTCATTTCCTCCTTTCCTGTTCAACTCCTCGGAACACCACAATCCGCCCCCTCCCACCTCCTCATGAAGCCATCCTGTCCCCCACTGTCCTCTCAACTGCAAAGCCCAGTGGAAATTTTTCAGTTCCTACGCCACAGGGCATCTTGGTGGCATGAGGACTGATTAGTTTCCCGTCAGAGCCCTTCATTCCCTATTCTCATTCATTCGGGCGATATTTATTAGGTTGCGTGTCACACACGAGGCGCTAAAAATACAGCATGGGACAGAAACAAAGCTTTTGCCCTCTCGGAGCTCACAGTATCCTGAGGAAAGAGGAAACCGACAATTAAAGACATAATTACACTTAGCGAGTCAGACGAGGATACGTCCTCTGGGGGACCACGGAGGCGCTGAGGGGTCAGGAGCGCTGTGTTGAGCGAGCTGCGGGTGCTGGAGGGCTGACAGGCCTTCCTGTCAAGGTGACCCGTGAGCTGGAAATGGAAGGAGGCGAGACAGAAAAGCCTGTGACGGGGCAGGGCACAGTGTGGAGACGCAGAGGCAGGAAGGTGCTGGGCCTACCCCAGCAGGTCCCAGGCAGAACAGGCGAGGAAGGGAAGGGGCAGGAGAGAAGTCAGAGAGGAAGCTGGCGTCAGGGCCGAGATGTCCTCTGTAAGAAGAGAAGCCTGAGAGGCTTTGGAAGCAAACGCAGGATATGACTTCTTTTTTTTTATTCAAATAATTCGGTTTACATGTGAAGACAGGCGGTGGGGGGTGAGGGCAAGAGGAGAGCAGGGTCACATTAGGAGGCGACTGCAATAACCCACGTAGGTGACAATGGCAGACAGGAGCGGGACCAGAGGTGGAGGTGATGGGAGTCTATGCTGAAGATTGAGCTGTTAGAAGAGACAGCGATAGGCCAGGAGCAGCTCTAGGTTCTGGGCTGGCTGCTTCTCCAGCTGGCTGGTGGTGACACTGTTCTCAGAGGCTGCTAGCCTCTTTCTGCCCCCCGGCAGCCCTTTTGGACAAGGCCCAGAAGACCACCAGGTCTCCCTCACAGGCCCTGCTCTGACCAACTGCAGGGTGCAGGCCAGTCCTCGGCACCAGGCCTCGGTGGCCTCAGCACAAAGCTCCTGGTCAGCTTCTCCGGTTCCCAGGCCTAGAGTCTGACCCTGGCCATACTCCAGGCTTGAGTCAGGCTCGAGTTCTCCAATTCAGGGAACATATTGCAAAGTCTCTCTCACTGGGGTGGGGGCTAGTGAGGAGCAGTCTTCTCCTGCTCCCCCAAGGGGCAGGGCGGAGACACTCTTAGCAGGGAATAGCTTCCTCCCGCTTCCACCGCACTGCCTCCCCTTGTGATTTGCTCAACTCCCCCAGCCCCCTGTGGTGAGGGTGGGCTCGAGAGCAGGTTTTCATCCATTTCTTTAAAAATCTCTATATGTGGACTTAATAACTGATACCCATTATTATTAACATCTAAAGCTAAAGAGAGTCAGGAAGATCCCCACTTTACATCCCAATACACAAGTGTTGCCTGGCAGAGTGAAGTTAACATGTTAACCAATCTCTGAATTGAGCAGATAATTTAGAACCCCATAATTTAATTTATTCCTCCTCAGTTACATACAGTCATTACTTAGCATTTAGTTCATTCTATAAAACCACAAGTTCTAGGTCCTTATTTACTTAAAACTACATCTATTTTCATGGCCCTATGTGTCCACCAGTTTCTTCGCTCACCATTCCGTCTCTTGCACCTCAGATCTTCCTTATAGAAACGTCCTTCTTCCTTCTTCCTCAGTTTACTGAGGGTCTATAGTGGTGAACTCAGTTTTTAGTTATTTGAAGTGTCTTTTTAAAAAAGTGTCTACTCCGCTCTTTTTCTTGAATGCTTATACACTTAAGGTTGACACACTTCCTCAGAAAACACAGAAAATATTCTCTAGCTTCTGGCTTCTAATGCTGCTGTGGAGAAACTTGCTGTTATTCTGTTGTAGATAAACTGTCTGGTGTTTTTTCCAGGTTCACCAGCATGTGAGCCTGCACATTTTCTTAGTTATATATCCCACTTGGCATATAGTGTGTCCCCTGTATCTCTAGATTCATGTCTGTTACCAATTCTGAAAAACTCTATTCCATCATCTTAGCAAACATGGTCTACATGGATATTCTCTCACTTAGGGCTCCTACCTACTATACTAAATGTCATTTATCTTTAGTGTCTCTTAACTTTTCTTTAATGTTTTCCATCTTCTTCGCCTCTTTGCTATATTCTGAGGAATTTCTTCTGATACATACTCCAATTCACTGATTCCCACTTCAGTTTTATCTAATCTATTATTAAATCCACCCACATTCACTTTGAAGTAATTTTATTTTTCCTTTCTGAAAGTTTTATTTGGCTATTTTTCAATGTGTCATCTGTTCCCTTATTGAGTCCATCATCACTCTGGTATTGTGCCACGCAGATCCTATCCGAAGTCTTTGGAGGCTGATCTGTTGTTTGCCTCTGCAGACACCCTCAGTCACGCAGCCTTATTCCCCTGTGTTCTTGGCAGTCGCTGATTGTGACATCATGTTTGGCTGAGGCTAATCTGTAAGAATCCTGGGGGTCTAAGCCGGGCTTGCTTCTCTCCAGGAAGAATCTGTGTTTTTTTTTTTTTTTAAAGATTTATTTTTTATTTTTACATACAAGCTGGGGTACAGTCCAGAGGCGTGGGGCGGCGAGAGGGTTCACCAGAGGCAGAGCGGGTAGCAGAACAGGCAGATCAGAAATACACTGCTGAGGGGAGCAGCGGGCGAGGCAGGAGAGGTCTGCCGCGCCATGTGGGATTCTCCCTGGCCGGGCGTGGAACTCGCGTCGCCGCTGCCGACAGCTCCACAGCGCAGTGCTTAACCGCTGTGCCACCGGGGAGGCCCCAGAATCTGTGTTTTTGACAGGAGCCAGGACTGCAGACCGAGAGCCAGTTTGGGATCCCTGACTGCTCCAACTGCAAGCACAGTCTGAGGCTCCACGCCCTCCCTCGCTGCTGGCTCAAGGCTTAGTTTTCTGAGAGTGACGCTGATTTCTGCCCTCGCTTTGGGGAAACCTGCCTTTTGATTCCTTTACACTCACAGCTCCCTGCTCTAATCAGGTTTCAGCTCTTGGATTTATTTGGTCTGAACTGTTTTTGTTCTGTTTTGCCCTTAGAGATTTCCTATAGCTCCATGACCCCACAATGTATTAAAAGGTATCTTTTATCCAGAATCTAGTGGTGTGTGTGTTTTTTGAAAAAGCAGCAGGACCGTCAGAATATCTAGTCCACCACACTGCCAAAAACATAAGAAGTCAGTGTATAGTTTTTATCCTGCAGATAATGAAAAGCCTTTAAAGGTTGTTTTGAAGATTTGCGTGTTACACAGATCACTGTGGAGATTACGAGGCAGATGGAGAGGAGTGAGACTTGGGCACTGACGAGGCTTTCTAACAGCGTGGGCAACAGATGACAGGGGCCCACAAAATAGGGACAGAGATGACAGTTAAGATGTGATTATTATAGAAATGCCACAATTGGTGACTGAATGTGTCTAAATGACAGCTTTCCCCTAGTTTCTAGGTAGCAAAAGACGGGTCATTATTATTATTGAAGTAGTAAGCATTCTTTTCTATGCTAAGTTAAATTAGTCAAATACCTCCAAGGAAGTGTAACAACCTTTGTAGTCTACACTTACTCAAAACATTTGCTAGAATGAGCTGTACCTGTGCTAGCCCTTAAAGCATCTTATCCTGTGGCGACACCACATGCCAATACAAGACACTGAAGAAACACCTGCTGCAAAACTCCAAGCCAATGGTGCTGCCATTTTTATACATGTGCACGCACAGACACACACACAATCCACACACACACGTGCACGAACACGCGTGAAGAGAGGCTATAACATCTTTGGAAAGGGAAAAAGAACATTTGCAGGCATCTAATCAGGCTGTCAGGAACTAGGTCACTCATTGTCTGCTTTGCCCAGTCCGCTAATGCAGCCACACTGCCGTTGTATGGAAGATAGTAATAGGAAAAGGGAAAAAAAATCAAGTGCCACAGTCACATTTTGTTAAAACTGCTAACTTTGGGGAATATGAAGCTGTAGTTTGAACATACTGGACTATAATCAACAACGAGGGCAAAAGGATAACCACAAATTTCTCTGAGAATTATTTTAGGGACTGGGCATGTTGGCGATGACCTACATTCAAGGCTTGCGCTTTTCGACAGTCATGGAATCTCAGATCTCTGAAACGCACAGCAGACATCCCGCACCACCCAGAAACCATCCCAGGCAGAAATTTTTTTAGATTTGGTGTTTCAAGGACACTGATTAAAGAACTAGGAAAAGCAGGAATCTAAGTTCCAACTCAGGTGCCTTGTGCACTGATGTTCAATATTTGCAGAAAACAGAATTTTAAGTGGATGTTTCCGAGACACCTCAAACACAGCTTCCAAAATGTAGCTCTTAATGTATCCCCCATCCCTATTCTCTACCCTCATCTTTGCCTAATTAGTAAACAGACATCACACACCCTTCCCCAGGGCAGAAACCCAACAGTGCTGTCAGTTTCCATCCTCTTCCTCACAGTGATAACCAGCATCAGGAAATCCTGAGGACTGAACTCCAGAATGTATCTCACGCTCCCATTTTCCTCCACTGCCACGCCTCCACCCTAGTATATGGACAGTCTGTGCAGCGTCTTCAGGGACCTTTCTGCTTCGACTTCCCCCCAAATCACCTCTCCATTCACATTTAAGTAAGTACCAATCAGATCTGATGCTGCTCTGCTTCAAACACCCCCACTATACTCAGAGTCTAGCCCGAGGTCCTCCCAGGGGCTGACTGGGTCCGGCAGGGCCCCTGCTACCTGCTCTGCTCTCCTGCTTCGCTCTCCCCTGTTTTGAGACATCCCAGTCCTTCTTGTCTTCTTGCAAGAGGAGCATGCTAATCTCTTTTCCCGCCCCTGGGCTTCAGACTTGCTGTTCCCCCACCCTTGGAAAGTTCCTCCCCAGGCCTCTCCATCCTTCTCGTCTCACAACAGTCTGCACAGAGGCTTCCTCTGACTACCCCAAGTAAGGCCAACGCTCCCCTCTTGTTTTACTCATGCTTCCTGTTGTTTCCTTCATAGCACAAGTTCTGATCCACTGTTATTTTATTTGTTTGCTGCTAGCTACCTTACCAAAACAGAAGCTCCTTGAGGGCAGACATGCTCACCGCCTCTCCGTGCTGCCCACAGTGCCTGACACGTGACAGAAACGCCTCAACCTGCCCTCCTAAACTTTACTATTTAGCAGCAAATATCTAGTTGTTGATAGACATTTTGATTTATGTTTATAAAAAGATGAACAGCCTCTGTGTTTGACTCTCGAGAGCTATTTTACTAAGTGGGGATCTAGAGAGCACCTCTAACGTGCAGTCAATACAAAAAGCAATGCCCCTTGTTAGTATCAAAATTAATGAACCGTGTGCCTTTACGGAACAGAATCCTGTTTCAACAAAGAACCAACGATATCGAGCGTTCCTTCTTTATCTCACTCCATCTTTACCCCACAGATACCCAACAGCTTTTAATTCATCCGCTATCCACTAAGACAAACTGTGTGCCAGGCACGGTACTAGGATCTGGCCCTCGAGGGTGAAAGGCTGCTGCGTGAAGGAGCAGGTGCCCCTGCCCTCACCCCCACGCTGCTGAATCCTGAGGCCTGTGTCCCGGGCACAGACCCTACACAGGAAGTCAGGTGCCAGGAAGTTTCATGATGGGGCCAGAGACGAAAGACTTAAAAACAGACAAAGGTCAGATTAGCTTGTAACAGAGGGGATTTGGGAAGAATGTTGGTCAAGCATCTACCTCAGATAGAAATCCTCTGGGGAGGGAGACAGACAGAAGCAGCAAGACTTAGGTTCTGGGGAGGGGGCCTGTGCCTGAGCCCGAGCAGGGCCAGGCTGTGGGTGCTGGGGAGAGCAAGAGGGCTGGTCACCCACCTACTCAGCAAGCGGCTCTGAGCGCCCAGGTCAGCCGGCTGTGCCTCCAGGCCGGGGAGCTTTCAGGAGCGAACACAGGCAAGTTCTTTCTGAGGGTGAAGAGGACTCCTGCTTGTTTCCCAGGGGAAAGATGAGCAAGAGGTTGGGACCCGGCCCTCCTTACCTCACATGGCAGGAAAGGACGGAGCAGGTGGGTTGGGGAGCAGATCAGTCCTCCTCCCACGTGAGGAGGGTATGGGAGCGCACCCCGAGAGTCACAGAGGAAAATGGCAGAAGGGTCCCTCCATCAATAGGGGTAGTGAGGAGGGGTGTGTGTGGCCTGATCATTTAATACAGGGCAGGGCTATTAAGATGCCAGTGGACACAGGCAAGAAGAGATATGGACACTAAGGAGTAGACAGCAGAGATCGGGGGAAGAGACACCCAGTAAGCGGGGGCCAGGGGGAACCACGGCCCCAAAACCAGATGTCAGGCCAGTTCCTGAAACTCCGATGCCATCCTGGGAGGAGGAAGGTGAAAGGGAAATCCCAAACTGACGGAGCCCATGCCGGAAAGGACTGAGAAAACAGAATAAGCAAGGTTGTGTTTTCTGCCATAAGAAAACGGAAGATTATCTTGAATTATAGAAAAACAGCTACGTCTTTGGACACGCTTGAGGTTCTGGCTTAAAAACAACACACCTGGACTCAAGTCTACTTAGGAAGCCCCTCTGCCTCCAAGGCGTCTTTGCTGAGAGCTCTTTATTCACCTGCTCTTCTAACTCACCGCCGCCCCCCAGAGAGGCCCTCAAGCCTCCCCCTGCCCCCAGACTTTCTTCTCACCAAAACTCACTAACTTGAATGATGGCATCTAGAAACGGGGCGTGTCATCCACGCTGAGTCTCTGGATTCCTGTGACCGGGGAGAGAGCCTGGTTTCAGGCAGACCTGATGTGACATGCAGGGACCCCGACGTAAACAAGGCCTGGGCCCACACCAAGGCCCGCTCACTCCCTCCCTGTGTGCTGGCCGCTACTCCAAATTCCATGCGCCTGAAGAAATTCCTCATTTTTAACAGACTCTCTTTAACCAGTATAACAATCAAGCGGCAACAGGGGCTGAGGAAAATTCTACAAAATCTCAAAAGAAGACTCCACTGGTGGTGAACCTCATTGGTGAACCTGGGGTACCCCATGGCGCTGCTCATGCTGTTCTTTGAAAAATCTGATGAATCGTCTCTGGAGACACTTGAAGCATATGCAAAAAACACAGAAAGAGCCCTGTGAGGACGACTCTATTCAGTCTAAGGCATTTCGAATATTCAAAGGAGCACTTACTACCCTAGCCCCATCAAAGGCAGAGAACAATGATGCGCCTCACAGAGACCTTCTCCACAGAATGACAGCCCAGCGGCCACCACTGGCTGGGTGGTGGGGGAGATAATGAGCAATGACAATAGGCCATCTGGAGCAGGTGGAGTGCCTGAAGGCCCAGGGGCGAGCATAAACCCAGCCTCAGGTGTGTGGGGAAAGGTTCCTGGGAGAAGCATGTCTTCCACACAGACCCCAGACAAGTGAGTCAGCGAAGAGGACGGAGCAAGGGAAGGCCTCTCAGCTGAGGAAGTGACATAAGCGAGCATGGGAAACGTGGCTCTGACGACCAGTCGTTCAGCACCGGAAGTGAGCCTGGTGCATGCACGAGAGGGGGACAGGCAGGCCGGAGCAGAGGGCTCGGCGTGTCAGGGTTGGGACTTCATCCTAAGGAGGGCTTCTCAGTGTCCTAAGTTTCCAGCTCTATTTTGACCCCGGCCCGCTCTCCTGAATCTCCCTCCTCCTCGGGCAACTTCCTAAAGCAAGGACTGGTCATGTCACGTCCTTGCCCCAAACATGTCAAAGGCCCCATCATTACTCAGACACAACTGAAACACCTCAGCGGGGCTCATCAGGAGCTGGACATCCAGGTCTGGCTTAGTCTGCTGGAGTAAAATAACAGCAAGCAACAGAAATTTATTTCCTGCAGTCCTGGAGGCTGAATCTGGGATCTGGAGTCGGCACAGTTGGGTTCTGGGGAGACCCTCAGCCCGTGTAGACTGCTGACTTCTCACCATGTGTGCTTGTGGTGGAAGAGGCGGGGAGCATGATGGTTTCTCGCATGAGTTCCTAGTCCCATTCATGAGCGCCCCACCCTCATGACTTCATCACCTCCCAGGCCTCACCTCCTACTACCATCACCTTGGGAATTAGGTTTGCAACATCGGGATGGGGGAGAACTAACATTCAGACACAGCAAAGCCGCTTTGCCCAGGAAGCAGCGGGTTTACCTCTGTCAACCTGGTCTATTCCTTGTGCCCCCTTGCAGCTCAAAAATGTCCTGGTTTAGAGAATAAATTACATGATCACTTTTACTGGCAGATTCTGCTTACTTTTCTCGCCTCTCCCACCATCACCTAAGCCTAAGGCCTCGCTCAACTTCTCCCCCTACCTCAAGCCAGCCCCCTCGGTCCCTCATTGTCCACTCTGTAAAACACGTGCCTCTTCTCGCCTCACTTGGTCTGGCTCTCTCTGCCTAGGAGGCATTTGTCTGGTTAGATGTGATCAGGGCTGTTTAGCTCTCAAGGCAGGGGTCTTGTTCACTGGCTGTCTGACACATAGCACCTGGCACGTGTAGGGTCTGGTAAAGCTTTATAGGATGAAGAATGGTCTTGCTCCTGGAAATAGGTTTCAGGCAGAGGAAGCCAGCTTGGGACTTCTCCCCAAGAGGTCACAGTCATTTTGATGCAGAACCTGTCACTTCAGTTTAGTTGAAGCTTCATTCTCCTAATTTGAAATGTTGAGGGTAGACGACATACTTATCGTACACACACTCATTAGGAATGTAGGCAAGGATTTGGGCTGAATGGCTTCTTGACCTAAAATTCATAAAAAACTCAAAAGTCAGGGTCTCTTAATATCTCTTTGATGACCACAAGGATAAAAAGTTGACCACTGCATGACAAATAAAAGGTGGCATCCCAAGTCAGTCATCACCCTACCAGCCTTTTAATTATTTAATTGGCTTGCACTGAAAATGATCGTGGCTTTGCTCTATTGAATTATTTTAATGAAAGTCTGTAGTCGTTTCATTTATGTCTGTTTTTCATGCATGAATCATATTTTCTTGTACTTGGGAAGTAAAAAAGAGGGAATGATTAAGTTTAAAAAAGGTTTTTATTGGCTTTCTTAGTACCAACCGCATCACACAGTCACCGTGTTGATAAACTCTAAAATTTCGACAGTCATCTCTGATCTGAGCACGCTCTGCAGCACTCTGCTGACTGGGACGAAGATCCTCTCAGAGAAACCACACGGCGTCTGCCCGCCAAACAGAAGACACGCATACGGTGCGTCCAATTCCGAGTCTACAGACAAAAATTTTACACCTCACCCCCACAAAAAAAAAAAAAAACTCTTGCTGGGGAAGCTGCAGAGATTAGGGCAACCATCAATGACTTGAAAATTGCAGGGGTGGCGATCCTGCCACATTCCAGTATAACTTGCCTGTTTTTCTGAAAAGTCGGATGGATGGTGGTGAGTGACGGCAAACGCTGCACACGAGGTCGGTGGTGATGCCAGTCAGTGCTGCAGGCCCAGCTGTGGCATCTTTACTAGAGCAAATCAGCCAGGGCTGGCAGCCAGCGTGCAGGCATCGCCTGCACTGAGTGTTTTTCAGTCCCTATTAATAGAGACTATTAGCAGCAGCCCTGCTACAGCAGGATAACAGTACGCCTTTTCCGTCCTCCCTCGCGGCTGTGTCATTCTGCTGAGCCTCTTTGAACAGAGACCAGAGAGACCTGGGTTCTCCTGACATTCCACAAATCATCACTGGTCCATCCCAGTGATGACGACTGACTGGACTTGCTAAGGAGGAAGCAGCACGGAGTCCTGGTGTTACGTGTGTGCAGAAGGCGGGAGAGGAGGCCTGGGAAAGTTTAAGGCCTGTCTCGTCTGTGTAATTTTTGGAGTATTCGTGGCCGGGAGCACATCAGGGTATCCCCCTGAAGTGAGAGACAAGTCAATGCACTTTGAACTTCCTGACACAAAGAAAGAAGCCCAGCAATCCTGGATCCCGTGGAATTGTGGGTGTGCTGTTCTGGCCATCTTCTGCGTTTTGAGTGAGATCAAAGTAAGAAAAGTTCCTGCAGCAGACCAGGCCACTGTGTAAGCTGAGCTGGCAGCTGGAGCCTGGAGCCCCCCAAGACAGGAAGACACCAAATGGAGCAGCTCGGGAGCCCCAAGGACAATACCAAAGCAGACCTCTGGGACTTGGAAGTAAGGCCATGCCTCCTTTTGCCTGCACCACTAGACACCAAATGCCCAAGTGCCTGTTGCAATGGGTGTTACTAACCCACGGAACATGAAACTGGACACACACAGCAGCCGTCCACAGTAAAGCAAGATGGCGCACGAGACCAGAATAACCAGTCCAGAAGGCCACGTCAACGACACAGGCAGTGGCTCATATGCCACAGAACCAGCTCTCTTCTCGCTGCCTCCCTTCAATCTATGCCCACAGGTCCACAGAAAGTGCCAGTTAAGAGGCAAAGGACAGGCCTGGCTTACAGATGAGTCCACACGGTATGCCAGCACGAACGTGACATGGGTAATTGCTAAACCACAGCCCCACTCAGTGCGCCTCAGACAGTGGGAGGAAAGCGCTCCCCGTAGACAGAGCTTCGGCAGTGCCTCTGGACGCACATGTCATGTGAAGGCCTGAGGCTACACGTGGATTGTCAGCGATGGTGCTGCTCAGGGACTTGGAAAGAGCAAAACCGACAGGCTAGTGAAAAAGAAACAGGTGGACGACCTCTCAGGATGTTTGTGCACACTGTGGGCACGTCCAGACTCACGCCTGCCAGGGCACGTGTCCCTGGGAGAAGATTCTCAGACCCAGTGGGCAAGATGGCACCCACTCTGTGTGGCCATCCAGCATCCTCTTCTCCAAGTCACTGAGTTCACTGGGCTCTGGCCCAGCAGAGGATGGAGGCTCCACACGGGCTCCACAACAAGAACTTCCCTCCGCCAAGCGGGCCAGGCTACTGCCGAATGCCCAGGCTGCGGAGAGCAGGGGCTAGTGCTGTCCCCCGAGACTGGCACCCTTCTCCGGGGAAAGCAGGTTGAGTCTCTTGGGCCTCTTCATTATAAAGGGAGAAATATTTTGCTTTCACAGGGAGACACATAGTATCCTGGCGCAAATCTGCCTCCCCCGACTGCTGCCCGCTGCCAGCACCACGAGTGATTACAGATGACTCTATCAATTTTCACATCACCGCCCAGACGACTGCACACAACCTATTCCAGGCGACGAATAGTTGCCAGCTCTTTGGATGAGTCCAGCAAAATCTCAGTTTCAAAACATAACAGTGAATATGAGAACGGCAATTCTGGTTAATTTCACTCATAGATTATCGATGTAAAACTCCTAAACAAAACATCAACAAATCAAACCCAGCCACAGCCTAGTTGAGTTTATTTCAGGAATTCAAGGTTGTTTTAATATTTGGAAATCAATTAATTTACAAAATTAACAGCTCAAAGGGGAAAACCTAGAACCATTAATATAGAGGCTAAAAATAGAGAAAATTCAATGTGTATTCATGATGAACTATTAACAAATTAGGAGTGGAGAGCTGTGAAAATGCATCTCGTAAACCTGTTAAATGGCAACTTCATCTTAAAGAGAAATCACTGTCTTTGCGACATGGACCAAGCAAAAGGAATACCTGATCGTCTATTCAGCACCAACTCAAGACTCTGCCCAAGGCAGGACAACAAAATACAAAGTACGTGGCTGGTTTTCCTCTTTAAAAATGACGATGTCAAGGGTTGGTGAGGCCATGGAGCAACTAGAACTTTGGAAATCAATCTGGCATTATCTAGTTAATGTGAAGATGCTCCTATTGAACCATTAGCATTTTCATTCCTGGGACCAAGAGTCATAAGAACCAAGAGTTCTGAACAAACATGTTCATAAACAGCCCTGTCTGTGATACAAAAACATGACACTGCTGATGATAGTATTCTAGAGTAGAACATGTAAATACATTCCACAGCATGCATATGTGAAGTACTATACAGCTGTGAAAATAAATAACGACCGTCAACATACAGAGGTGAATCTTAAGGACATCATTGAGTAATAAATGGAAGTCACAGAAAAATAAATTCAGAATGAATTCATTTAGTTTTAAAGCCTGTAAAACTAAATAATAAATCGTTTAGAGTAGCATAAATATATGTAGTAAAACTATACTGGAAATCTAGGAGTGAGGAGTATAAAATTCAAGAGAGTGGTCACACAGAGTGAAGGAAAGGAATGAGATCCAAATAAGGCAAAAGATGAGTGTTGGGAGGGTGTGGGTTAGGACTCCCACATGCTGCAGGCCAGAGACAACACAGCGCTCCCTAGGCGCCCAAGGCGGGGACAGGCAAGGAAGAGGAGATCAACCGAGGATGCTGTGCCAGGTGACTTGCCTACTTTATTTCTGCTTGGGCAAAAGTTGCCAAAATCCTAACATGGACATTAGAACCATCTGTTGACAGGAAAAATGAGTGAACCAGACAGAATTTACCAACAGAAATTCAGAAAAGTCCATGTAAGCATCTGCACCCAGCAGGCTGGAGAATTTCTGTTGTGGAAGCACAAATCATCAGTCAGAGAACAAAGGGGTTTCAGGGGGTCCCAAAGAGAAGCTGCTCTGACAGGGCCTACCTGTCTGTGAGGGCCTACCACGAAGGTGCCCGTCAGCCCGGCCAGCCCTACTACCACGTGTGACGGGCGCCTCTAATGAAAATAAGAGCTTTCGACTCTTTGTCAACGTCATCTGGAAAACGGCCCAAGGACTCCTCTTCATGTAAATGCTGACACCCTAGGACTGAACAGGCCCATCATAGTTATTTACCCTTCACCCTCATCATCCTCCCTCACTCTCGTTTTGCTAATATCGCCAGCTGATTAATTGCTCAAGTAAATCCAAAGCTCAAACAGAGGCCTCTTTATTTTCCTTCATTTTCTCCACCAACCAGAGCCACTGTGAGCATACCGGGCCTGAAGCCCAAGCATCGGGGCTGCGGACGTTGCTGCTGTTTACTCGGAGTCACCTCCCAGCCTATCTTGACCCACATCTTCTCAGAAAGGTCCTCTACAAACGCAATAATTGCTTAAATGAAAGCATATCTACACACATAGCTGGGCCACAACTGATTCGACGGAGATTTATCCTGGACTCATCATAAATATTCATTCTATAAACATGATTTACCACTGGAAAAAAAACCTGCATTAAATTATGGGAAAATATAAATATGTTTTTTTCTTTCACAGGATGCTTATGCTTGGAAGCCAGGTTCACGCTGTGAGAAAGCCCAGAGGCTGTCCCCTGGGGAGAGACCCCACAGACAGGCTCCCAGGGAAAGAAACGGAGGCCCCTGCCACCAGACGTGTGAGTGAGGTGGGTTGGATGACTCCGGCCCTCGGCCTTTGTGCTCTGGGGCTGAAGCCCAGACACCCCTCAGGGGGCAGAGACAGGCCATCCCCACTGTGCTCTGTCCTAGTTCCGACGCAGAGAGTCCATGAGAGAATAAACAGCTATTTTATGCCACATTGTTAGAGCAACGTGTTATACAGCCAATGCAACTAAAACAAAGACATTCCAAGGAGAAGCAGCAACCCAAGCCACAGAAGGCCACAGAGCGCTGTGAGGACTGGCAGGGTTGGGCGACACGTCCAAGAAGGTTGGTGAGGACCAGACTGAAAAATCTTAGATGACAGTGTTTTAAAAATTAGACTTAACCTATTGACAGTAGAGAACTGCTGAAAGTTTTAAAACTGGAAAGTGAAATGCTAAGATCTGCAATTTAGCAAGATATCTCTGCGATGGGTGTGAAGGAGAGACCAGGGAAAACAGACTCAAGAGTAAGAAAAGTTTCTCCAATTAAGATGAATCCTCACCCAGCAAGATGGCTAGGTGACACGCTTCGTGCCTTTTCCCGTCTGATGGGCTGCCTCTGCTGCTCACTTCTGCCCAGTCTCACGCTATTAACATGCTGGCAGGGGGAGGTCATGTCCACATAAAAACCTCCACACGGCTATTTATAGCAGCTTTAATTATAATTGCCCAAACTTGGACACAACCAAGATGTCCATTAAGTGAGTGGCTAGAAACCCTTTCAGCACTCAAGAAAGGGGCAATCAGACCATGAGAAGACAGGAGAAAGCTTAAATGCACATGACTAAGTGAAAGAGGAGAATCTGAAAAGGCTACAGACTGTCTGAGTCCAACCATATGACCTTCTGGAAAGGGCAAGACTATGGAGACAGCTAAAATATCAGAGGCTGCCAGGGGCGAGGGATGAACAAGCAGAGCAGGTAAAATGCAATGTAACACATCAGAGGTGCACACACAGTCACCAGACACTTGTCAAAACCCACGGAATACACAACACTCGGAGTGACCTGTGATGCAGCTCTAAGTTATAAAGAGATGTCATGGAGAGTCACTGACTGCAAGAGATGTGGGGTGTAGACAGTGGGAAAAGCTGAGCCTGTGTGGGGCTGGGGTCACATGATCTCTCTGTACCTTCCACTCAATTTTTCTGTGAACCTAAAACTGCTCTAGAAAATAATGTCTAATTAAAAAATATTGGTGATAAAGAAGACAAAAACGTTTTCCTCTCTGTTGTTTCAAGCTTCTGGATTGGGTCTGTTTACATGAAGTTTATTCTAAGACTACAAAGCAAGCTGTCTAAAAAAATTGTAACCACTTCTAACTCATTACCCATGTGAACAAGGCCAGGCTGAGCTACAAATACCACCGTAACACACAACTTCTTGGTTTTGCATCTATTAAAATATCCTTGTCATTCTCACGACTGGCTTTATAGGAAAACTATGTAAACATGAACTTGTAAAATAGATCTATTCTAGGAAACTACAGTTTTCTACTTTGGATACTGGGGATCTATATAAGATGGAAATTGACATGCATGGTCCAAATTGGGGGACAAATGAAGCTCAGCACACCAGGGGCCCCCTCTGTGGCCAGGGAGAGGCTCTCTGGGTAAACATAAAAGCAAAGATATATAAGGGCATGAAAGAGACTAAAAAGGATGCTTTGGTCTCATATTGGCAAAAGCTTTTTCATGCTATTTCCTGAGAAAATCCAGAGGAAAAATGTATTGAAAATTGAAAGTTCATGGAGAAACAGGAAGGGGTAGCTCAAAAATGAAACCAGCGCTGGCCGGCGGACCAGTCCAGCTGTAACCTGATAGTGTGATTTTACTGGAGGTCAGTTTTGGATCATTTTATATGGCGTCCTCTCTAATGCCAATTATTCAAAATGTGACTAGCCAATCTATGGGATATCATGTATCTTTTGTCTAGTGCTTGCTTCTGGAAAATGTCAACAAAGTTAATAAAGATAAGAAAAGGAACTAAAACTAATTTTTTCTCCTTTTTTTTTAACAATTTGTAAAAGAGCTAAGGTTTACAGTTAACTGCTGAAACAGAACAATGGGGGGAATAAGCAAAATAAAGAAAAACATGAAACATGATAAAGTAAGATTACAGGAGCTGTGGGTTGAATTTATCCACATTAGTCCTGTTCCTCAAGATCAAGGTTAAGGCTGCTGCTGCTTTATATTTCACAAAATAAAAGCCGGTGAGAAACAGTTCCTATGCAGTCTTTCTTATCCATGCTTCTGAGTAAACGTCCTACTTTTTAACCAATTTACCTGCATCCCAGAGGTTACAAACATCTGCTTGCCCTTCAGACAACCGCGTAGTTGATGAGACAATGGAAGGTGCAATTGTCGGCTGAAGTGGCTTTGGCTCGTCCTCATAAAATAATATCAGGTCCTTACAGAAAATGAAAAGAAATGAAAGTTGGAAAAAAAAGTTAATCCCACTTTGCTATAGTAGAAGGACAGTGTATGAATATGCAATGCAAACACCATCACACACACCTTTTGACACCTTTTGGCCTCCCTGGTGGTGCAAGGGGTTAAGTCTCAGCACTATGAAGGTATCAGCAGCCACTGCAGCACGGGTTTGATTCCCCGGCCAGGGAGCTTCCCACAGGGCACAGCAGACCTCTCCTGTCTCCCCGCTGCTCCCCTCAGCAGTGTATTTCAGTAGGTCTGCCTGTTCTGCTCCCCACTCTGTCTCTGGTGAATTCCCTCACCCCCCTACCTCTGGCCTATACCCCAGTTCTTGTATACATAAATAAATAAATTTTTTTAAAAAATAAAACAAACAAACAAAAACTTGCACCACAAGCACCATACACTTGGGTGTTTGCCAAGTGCAGGTAGTTTTCTACCCTTAGGAGTTCCCTTCCTTGCTGAAGACACCTTGTGCAGACAAGCAATGGTTTTGCTTGGGGCACTAATTTACAGCCTATCTCAGAGGCTGATTATTCTGCTTTCCCAGAATAAGTAGCCCATTGTATGGGTAGGTCACACCTTCTTTATCCATCTCCTGTACACAGACATCTGAGATGTTTCCAGATTTCAGCTATGCTGAATAAAGTTAACATGAACACTCTTGTTCAAATCTTTTTATGGACCGATGCTCCTAGATAGAGAATAGCTAGATCTCAGAATAGGTTTTGTGCTTCACTAGGACTTCATTAGAAACTGCCAAACCATTTCCCAAGTGCTTTGCCACTTTTTATAATTCAACTTTTATTTCAAAATCATTGCAGATTTGCATTCAGTTGTAAAAAATAATGTAGAGAGGCCCTGTGTTTCCTTTACCCAGTGTCCCCTAACTTTGTGTCAGTCTTAGCTTACTGATAGAATTTTAGAGACTAGATAATGCTTTGGGATATTCACCTAGGTCCAGTTAAGTTTCTCATAAGTTCTCCCCCTGTTTGCATTACCTCTAGTTCAACCCTGAGGGTAATTATGATTACAAGATGCCCTTCAGCAAATAACTAGCAGGAAACTTTGGGAAAAAAAGAGAGGTTTGTTTCGTACAGGACCTGGAAATTACACAGCATACCTGAGCCACAGTGATGTGGGGGGAAGGAGAGAGAGATCTGGGATTCCCTTTCATTGGCTGAGGATAGGGGTTTTAGAGTTTGGCACTTACTCTTTATTGGGACATTCAAATTCTGAGAGTGGGGATTTAAAGCACAGAAAAAGAAATAGGAGGGAAAAAGGCAAGACTCAGTCAGTCCCAACTAACTTGTTACTAAAGCAACAAGGTCTGACTGCAAAACAAAAGGGACCTCAGCTGGGGAGGTGGCCGGCTCTACAGCAGCCCTGGGACTGGGCTCTGTGTTTGAATCAGCTCTCTTTGAAACGAAGCCTTTGATGTGCGTGCATTGACACCAAGCTTCAAATAGGAACTTCAATTACAAAAAAGAAAAATCAACACCGGGAGTTTACAGTACACTCCGAAAGGTAAACAGCTCACAAAGTTATAGCACAACGGACACCTGCAATATGGATGTTGATATGGCTGAGATACAGAACATGTCTATCGCCATTAAGGATCCTTCCTGTGGCCGTTTTACTGCCATCCAGTGCCCCCTGTGACTACCCATCTGTTCCCCACTTCCGAAATTTTCATATTTGAAGAATGTTATACAAATGGAATCATACAGGATGTAGCCTTTGGGGGATGACTTTTTTTCAACTGGCATAATTCCTGGAGATTCATCCAAGTTGTTCTATGCATCCATAATTTGCTCCTTTTTTTATTGCCAAGCAGTACTCACTCATAGTTACGTTTAACCCATCAAAAAAAACAAAAAACAAAAACAAACATCTGAGTTGTCTTCAGTTTTTATCTATTGCAAATAAAACGGCTGTGGACATAGATTTGTATGAAAATAAGTCTCCAGATCTCTGGGATAAGTGAGTGCAATTGCTGAATCATATGGTAGCTGCATGTTTAGTTTTAGAAAACTGCACAAGTGTTTCTAGAGTAGCTGAAGCATTTTTCACTCCCAGGAAAGGTAGGTGAGAGCCACCATCGCCACATGCTTATTAGTATTTGGTGTTGCCACTAATTTTTATTTTAACCACTTTGATATTTCATTGTCTGTTTAAATTATACATTCCTAATGGTGTTGAACATCATTTCATATGCTTATTTGCCATCTGTATTCGCTGAAGTGACTTCTTGTCATTTGCCCATTTTCTAATTGGACTGGTCCGTTTTTAACTGCTGAGTTCTAAGCGTTCTTTATCCTGGATATGTGGTGGAAGCAAAGAAATATTTTCTATTTTTCCTCTGTTTCCTATGGCTAACCTTTCCTTTTAAAATGTTTTGTTTATCTTTAGATGTTCTTTCAAATAAACAAATGGAAAATCCAGGAATAGACTCAAACATAAATGGGACTTTATTATGTGCTAGAAACCACAAGTCAAATCAATAAGGACAGGTGGATAATTCAACAGGTGACATGGAGACAGCTATCATTTGTAAAAATAAAATTTTAAGGTGGCTCTCTAATACTCTCCATACTTTAAAGCAAATTCTTGACAGATAAAATTTATATATACACTTAAAAATTAAAACATAAAACATACAGGTAGTTTCTCACAAAACTAAACAGACTCTCACACAAGACCTAGCAATTGCACTCCTTGATATTTACCTATAGATGCTAAAAACGCATGTCCACATAAACAGCCACATACAGTTGTTTATAGCAGCTTTATTTACAATTTCCAAGTCTTGGAAGCAATCAAGATGCCCTTCAGTCGGTGAATGGACTAGTAAGTCTGCTGGATGTTGCACATCCAGACCCTGGCATGGTATTCAGTGGTAAAAAGAAATGAACTGTCAAGTCCTGAAAAGACATGGCGGAGTCTTAAATGCACATTACTAAGTGTAAGAAGCCAGTCTAAAAGGCTGTGTACTATATGATTCCAACTATGAGACCTTTTGGAAAAAGCAAAACTATTGAGCTAATAAGAGGATTAGATGTTTCCAGGGGTTCTTGGGGATGGAGATGACAGGTGGAGCACAGAGAACTTTTAGCGCAATGATACTGTTCTCTATGATGTGATAATGGTAGCTATCACTCTACATTTGTCAAAACCTATTGCATATACGACATGAAGAATGAACCGAAATGTAAACTATGGCCTTTGGATGTTAATAAAGTGTTAATGTAAGTTGATTCATCTTATAATAAATTACCTCTCTGATGAAGGATGTTGACAGCGAAAGACTCTCTTGGGGGTGGGGAGGGGATGCAGTGGGTATATGGGGAAATCTCTAACTTTCATTCAATTTTGCTGTGACCCTAAGGCTTATTTAAAACATAGTCTACTGGGGCCTCCCTGGTGGCCTAGGGGTTAAGTCTCAGTGTTATCACCACTACTGCCTGAGCTGGATCCCAGTCAGGGAGCTGACCCACATGGCGCAGCAGACCTCTCCTGTCTCACCCACTGCTCCCCTCAGCAATAGATCTCAGTGTATCCTCCTGTTCTGCTCCCCACTCTGTCTCTGGTGAATCTTCTTACCCCCTGCACCCCTGGCCTGCACTCCAGATCTTCTGCACAAAAACAAACATAATTTAAAAAAAAAAAAATCACAATCTTGAAATAAAAGCCAGACTGACATTTTATAAAGTCTTAAAGTAGGGAAGGTCTTTCTAAGAATGACTTTTTAAGAATGACTTAAAATTTAGATGTTCAGAACATGTAGCCCTACCCCATCCTCCAGGAAGGGGAGAAGAACGGGAAGCTGACGGACGCAGGCACACACGATGAAGCCAGTCTCCATGAAATCCCAGAAGTAGGGGATTCAAAGAGTTTCTTGGTTGGTGAGCACAGCTACGGGCCAGGAGTTGGGACACCCCAACTCCATGGGGACAGACACACTGGGGACTCTTCGGGACCTTATCCTATGTAATTCTTCATCTGTTAGTCATAGCTTTCACTATGTCATAAACCAGCAAATGCAAATGTTTCCCTGAGTTCCGTGAGCTGTTCCAGCAAATGGCTGAACCCAAGAAAGGGCTTTGGGGAAACCTGGTTTACAGTGGTCAGAGACACAGGTTGCCACCTGGGACTTGAGACTGGCATCGAAGGTGGAGGCTGGGGCCAGAAATCTTGTGGACAGAGACCTTAAAGGTAGGAGGCGACGCCATCACCAGACAGCGTCCGAACTGAGTTAAACTGCAGGACCGCGCTGAGTAGAGGATCTTGGTGTGTGGGGCCACAGCCCTGGCGTCGAACTGGACTGTGGCAGCAGTGAGAGCGCAAAGAAGAAAGGCAGGAGCGGCGTGCTTTTCTCTTGCAAAAGCAAACTAACTACAAATAAAATACACAAACCCATAAATAAAGTGAAAAGTCAAATGAAAAGCTAACATGAGTAGACACAGAACCCAATAAAATGACTATTTAACGAATAGCTCTTAGAAAATAAGAAAAAGATGAGAAACCAAACAAGATGAACAAAACAAGAATAACACTGGTCAACAGTGAGATCATTACTGACTTAAAAAGGCCCTAATCTGTAGTATCTTGGTGTGCTGAACATGAATATAAACCTGAAACTTTTTTGATTAGCTCTCGTTTTGAAGATATTTCATATAATTCATTTTATATGTTTCACTGTGTAGATTTATCCAGTAGGACTTCAACAACATCCTAAATCAGCCTAGAATGATGTAATATTGCATCACATTGCATAATACCATCATGCACACATCATCCAGAGTTGATTGCATCACTTTCTGATGCAATGCAATACTACTGCCAGGCAGCTGCTGAAGTAAGCTGACGTCAGCAGTGCGCTATAGAAAGCCCTGTTGGAAAGGTTGAGCACTGAAAATATTTCAGACTTTGTGGGAGACAGTTTAAGCTACTGTTACATAGAACTGTTATTATTTTATCCATTTAGGCACAATACAGAACAGTAATGTCTTGAAAGTGCGTTAATAGCATGGACAATTTCTGCTATATTTTTGGGGAAGTGACATTTGCCAACCAGAAGAAAAGTATCACTTCTCAAGTGAAGAAGGCTTCTCATATTTACTTCGGATGCAAGGTTGGCGAGCAAGCCAAGCCTTGGGCCCCACATATATGCTGTGCTACATGTGCAACACAGCTTTCACAGTGGTTCAATGGCAAAAGACCATCAATGCCGTTTGCAGTTCCCATGGTGTGGAGAGAGCCAAGCAACCACATAAAAGACTGTTACTTCTGCTTGGTTCCTCCTCTTTCCGGTGGAATAACAAAGCAAAAGAAGATGACAATAGTCTACCCAAACATTCCGTCTGCATTGAGACCAGTTCCACATGGTGAGGGACTTCCTAGTCCAGAACCTCCAGCAGAATATTCTCTTGATTCATCTGATGAGGACAAGGGTGAGCCGACCTGTTCTTCCCTTGTTCCATCAGCATGCAGTGATGCAGATTTTCACTGTGGTGCATCATCAAACCCACATAGACTAACACAGGAAGAACTCAACGACCTGGTTCGTGATTTGGACTTATCCAAGAACAAGGGAGAATTGCTAGGATCAAGACTCCAACAATGGAATCTTCTAGAAGAAGATGTCACAATTACTTTATATCGAAAGCGCCACCAGCAGCTGGAGCCTTTCTTCCGAAAGGAAAGTACTCTGGTATTCTGTTCTGATATTGAGGGCCTCATGAATGCCTTAGAAATCATTCATGACCCACAAGAATGGAGACTATTTCTAGACTCTTAGAAACTGAGTCTTAAGGCTGTGCTTCTGCACAATGGAAACTGTCTTCCATCTATTCTATTCCTGAACAGCTGTATAAGAGACAAGCAAAGAAATCCAAGAAGTAGACTATGACTTGATTTTTTACAGGTATTAACTGTTGGCCCATTACTACTGGCATGCATTTTGTGATGTAAACATTAATTTATTGCAGATTACAAAAAAAAAAAAACGAGAGCCAAAATTAGAATTAGAATTTGACTGTCATATTTGTGTTGAGCACATACAAATTGATAGGAAATGACTAATTTTATTTCAGTAATATGACTTTTGTAAAAATTTGTTGCCCGGTGTAATGTTAAAAAACCTAAATGTCCAACAAACAGGTGAAAAGTGGTATACTGTTACATATACTTATAATAAAAAATTGAAATTCTCACTCTCTGGACTGAAAACAATGTAAAATACCAAATAATGCTCAGGTTTTGCAAAGAGGGGGGACTGGAGACGACTGGGGGCGTGCTTTTGATGGATTTAAACTGCAGCAACTTTGGGGAGGACAATTTGGCAGTACTTTTCAAAACTAAAAATAAATACAACCTTTCAGCGATTCCACTTCTGGCACCAGCATCATAAAATATATATGTACAAGGGTCACTGTTGCAACACTGCTTTTAATAGACAAAAACATGAAAAATCCCTAAATGCTTACCAGTAGGCAATGGTTAGATAAATTAAGATTCATTTACAAGTCAAGAACACAGCACAACTGTATGAACTGATAAAGAAATATGTCCATACTATGTAGTTTAGTAAAAAGAAAAATATATTTTTGAACAAGGTATGTTGAATGATTGCAAGAGGTAAACAGAAGGATGTCCAAAATAAAATGCTTTGTTCAAAGCACGTTGTAGGCTAGCAGACATTAAACATTTAGAGAAAAGAGATGCATGGGCACAAAAAATTTCCCAAAAAAAATTTCATAAAAACCTGTTAGTAATTTTGCCTCTGAGAAAAGGATCTGAAAAGACTACAGAGAAGGAAACTTTGTTTTTCACTCTTTACCCTTTCATATTGTTAAACCTTTTTCAATAAGTATTTTCTAATTTAAAAAGGATAAAAGTACAATCTCGAAAATAAAAAAGGACTTTAAAGCATAAAGCAATGATGCAGAAAAGAGAGGATGATGAATTAACATAATTAGAGTAAGTATAATTTCCATTTCTCAAACAACTTTGATGAGCTCAAATTTTTGCAAATATAATAAATGATATGCCAATAAGAAACCCAAAGATAAAAATGATTTATTCCTCATCTAGCAAAATAACAAACTGAGCCAGTAGGAAATAAACATTTATCTTCCATCACTAGCAATTTAGTAACTCTGAACTAGATTGAAGGTTTTGGTCAGCTTTAATTTGTGTGAGCCAATTCATAGCATCCCTATCTGTTGCTATAGCAACAACTGTGATGAAAAAAATCATAACTTCATTGTTGAATCTCCTCAAACAGGAGAAAGAGGTCTTTTGAGGTGACAAAAAGCTACAAATAGCCTTATTAATTAGCGAATTTAATAATAAAAATTCTGGACAGGGTGCAGAGAGAAAACACATCCTAGCAAGGTGTCATAAATTTAAAGGCTTTTCTGAATTTTCATCCCAAGCAAGCACTTGTCTCCTTTTGAAAGCCCTATTCTATGAAGAATTTTATTTACTGCTGTTAGACAATTCTTTCATTTGTAGAAAGAGAACAATTAAAGAGGTTTCTATTTAAAAATTTTAAAAGGTATTTTTTTAGCACCCCTCACTCTGCCTAAGCATTTAACAATATCATCTCCTTCTCACTCCATGTTAAGAACATGAGAATTTTAATGTAGATGTCGTACATTTGGCAACAACAATTAGATTTACTCTTCAACTCAGTGGGGTTTGCCTTCTGCTACAAAAGCAGATTGCTGAAGAAGTCACATTGGATTGCATCAAATGTTCCTGACAGTAACAAGAGGAGATGCTTGTCAGTGGCATGATGGAATAGTGTTGAGATATAGTAATGCTATGACAAAAGAAAACTTCTTCTAACTAAGAAAAGAAACTACTTCTTCTAAGAAAAGAGCAGCTTTTTTTTTGCTCACTGATATAAGATGTGGACTGATGTAAATCAATCACAGTTCTTCTAACGTATATAAAAAAAATAACAGTAAGAATTTAAAGACTGATACCAAAAAAAAAAAAAAAACCTAGGTGGCATTTTATGCCTTTGTTAGGCTCCAAATCATATAAGATTATTCAAGTCTATTTTCTTTTAAGACACCAGCAGCAAAGAAACTGATCTCGAATTTAAAAATCATTTTGACTTAATGGCCTATCTTTTAAAATGATCTACATATTTTTAATCAGTGAGTTATTCTGTAATTAAGGAACAGGAAAACTTTATGCACTTTTCTGAGCTGTGAGAAAATCAGGTAAATCCAATACCTAATTGGGTTAGGAAAAGGAATGGTGCAGGGGCACTCAGCAGAGCAATAAGCAGGACCCCAAACAAGCTTCTTGAACAGGAAATGAAGAGGACGTTAATGCTGAGTGCTTACTACTCATTCATTTCTTCACTGATGAAAATGTGGCAGCTGAAGAGTCAGAATAAGACCCAAAGGTCTCTGCTCTCAAGGAGCATTTCCTTCTAGCAGGGGACATACATACCAAATGGAAAAAGAAATGACCAGATAAGATCACATCTGGAGTGGAACAGATTTCCAGGAAGATGGCCCTTTAAGGTCTGATTGGCGATATTTCCCTTCCTCCAAATACAGTGCAAAGAGAGAAAAGATGTTGGTGAAAATGAACAAGACACAGTCACGTTCAAAAATAAGAGCCCCTTCCTGAATGAGAGCTTGAATGAAAGCAAGTAGGGAAGGAGGTTGAAGCTTGGACATTTGGGGCTTTGATGCCAAAAAAAAAAAAAAAGGCAGAGAAAACCAGGAGGAAACCCCTAGTGGGTTAAGTGCTGACTGCAGGCGCCCTGACCCACGCCCCCAGAGGAGGCGCCAGTGCAGACTCCCCACTTGAAGTGAGGCTCGGGCACCCTGATGTCCTCCTTTGAAGGAAGCCAAAATAACCTGTCATCAATCACAGCCCGTGCTTATGGCTGCAAAAGCATCGTGCGCAGGGAGGAGAGAGGACACAAACTAAAACCTAAGCAGCAACCAGGGACCAACGGGCAATATCTCTGATAGGAGCAAAACGAAGGCGCCTCAAGCCGCCAGTGGCAATCCTAAAAGTGAATTTGTAGCCCTGGGTGACAGAAGGAAGCACAAAAACGCTGGCAGGAATGAGAAGCACACAGAGAAAGAAAGATTAAAAACAAAAACAAAAAGCGTGGGTCTCTCAAGAGCAACTGACAAACCAATATTCCAAAACACAGAAAGAAAACTGAATTTACTGCTGACAGAGTGAAACTACGAAATCTAAAATGTATTTAAAACTAAGCGTGTTGACGGGTCTCCAAAAGATACTGGAAATGATAACATCAATTTAACATTAATTTAAAGGAATAATAAAGCAAGAAACAAAACAGGCAGAGAGGAAATAAATACAAATGGGCATAAATAAGCAATGAGAGGCCTGGCAATGAAAATTATAACTACTGAAATTAAACACTCAACAGAAAGGAAAAATTCTTGAGTGAGCACAGATGAAAGGAGAAAAAATGAACTGGAAGATGGTTCTGATTAATTACTTAAAGTGCACATGGAAATAGAAGGAGACAAAAAATATTGTAAGTAGTTGAATGAAAGACACGGAAAATGAGAGATTAAGTACCCCCTAATAGATCTAGTAAAAATGAAGCAGAAACAATTCTCAAGGAGTAGCATGTAAGTACTATTTGAAGAGTGCTAGATACCAGAATAAAAACTGTGTGTTCCCAGGTGCACGCGCAGACAGAGTGTGTAAATGTCTGAGCAGGTCAGGGAACGCTGACGACAGAGCAAGTTCTGGTTTTGCTTTGGTTGTGGCGGTGCCCTCTCTGGAGACACTATATAGGGAAAACATCAAAATGAGGACAAAATTTTGAGAGGCCACTGAGGAGACCGAGAAGCTTCTGAACTGGTGGGGGAAGGGCTGGGAGAGGTAGGAGAGGTATTGGTATTGGTGTTAGCATGAGCCCAGGGCAGAAGTAGGCTAAAAGGAGGAAGAAGTTGGCGGAATTACCCCCAGCTGTTCCCCGGAAGCTGCCAGGGCACCCCTTGGGAGCTAGTGCTAGGTCAGGGCAGAAGCCCTGAGTGGGAAGGAGTCCAGAGCAATCCACGGGGGCTGGATTTAAAGAGTGCTGGATTAAAGAGTGCCTCTCCCTAAATCGACCTCTTCTTGGGGTGCTAAGGATAAAATCTAATGTGGGCATTGATCATTAGAGTAAGGAATGATGGACTCTGGTGTTTTTGAGGAAGATCTGGGGACGGGTGGGCTCTCCATCCTGGAGCTCATCCCTCCCTCTCTCCCACACTTAAGTTGAAAGGTTTGACCGAGAATAACCTCTAGCTTTAGCAATCCCAGACAGAACAGCCATATTCCTGGGATATCATTTGAAGAATAAAACAAATTTAAAATAAAAATAAAAAACCGAACTAGAGATTTCATCAGATGCACAGATATAGAAAAAATGGGCCAAAACATTTTCAAAACTTAATAAACATATTAAAAGAAATAAGGAAACATATAAGCAATATCAAACAAGAACACACACAATAAAAAGAATAAAACAGAAATATTATATATAGAAACAGAATAATTGACATAGAGAACACAGATGGAATAGACAGTGGAATGAGTATAGCTGAGAACAAATGATTAAATTGGAAGATCAGACAGAGGACATCTAGAAGAAAAAAGAAATAGAAACTATAAAATTACATATAAAAAACTGAACTATATAAAGCTACATTAAAAAAATAAAAAATATAGAAAGGGTACTACTAATATCCAGATAAAAAGCACCAAAGAAAGAGAAAAATAAAAATAAACAGAAGGAAAATTTGAAGAAAACCTGAGACGTTTTCTCAGAATTAGGGTTATAAGTGCCCCCACTGAAAGACCCCTAAGAATACAAAGAAAAGCGACAAGGAAAAGCCACAGTTCAGCACAATGCAGCAAAATTGAAGCCTTTTCAACAAATGCTATTGAAGCTATTGGGAACCTGTAGGCAAGAAAAAAGAAAGGAAATACAACTTTTTAAAAAAGCCTCAACTTACATGTCAAACCTTAATAGAAAAATTAATTCCAAATAGACTCAAGACCTACATGTGAAACACAGAACCGTAACAACTTTCAGAGGAAAACATACATGACCTTGGGTTAAACAAAGGGTTGTCAGATATGACACCACTATAAAAGATTGATAAACTAGACTTTAAACTTTTAAACTTAAAAGTTCAAACTTTTGCTCAGTGAAAAAAAAACGGAAAAAAAAAAATACAGATGGGAGGCACTGGTGTCTGCCAAGGTCTGCTTCGGGGCCCCCCCGGGTGAATCCCACGAGTCCACAGGGGTTCCGTGTGTTGGCCCTACCAACAGCGCTCTAATGCCTACCAGCCACAGGGCCATTGGGGCTCACCCCACCTGTCTAGACAAATACTTGTTGCGCCTTTCTGCGGAGCGTTGGGGTCCTCCTTCCCCAGATGTTACTCATAGCATGGGCTGCAATAATCTGCTTTTCTTGTAGGTGTTTTTGGCTTTGTTCTGTTGCAATCTAGCTGTGAGTACATGATGGAGGAGATGCGTACAGCGGCTGTGCCCAGCGGCCATCTTGCCCCACCCGTTCATAGAGGACAGGCACGAACATTTAGAAGAAAAACATCAGAGGTCTTTATTATACAAGGATAAGATTCTTAAGGTTTTCTAAAAGCACAAACTTCAAGGGAAACCTGATGACTTAACCTTATTCTTATTTCCAACCTTGTATGACAAAAGATAAAAAAAAAAAAGAGCAGATACAGTTTTTCTTAAAACACAGGAAGCTGGAAAAGGCAAGAAGGTCCCCTGGCCCCGAGGGCCTCCAGTCCTGGAAACCCCTTGCTTTTTAGTCCCATGAGGTCTTCAACCTGCAGAGCTGTAGGATAATACACTTGTGCTGATTTCAGACCAAGCTTGTTACCAGAGCAATAGGAAACTATCCAGGGACTTACCTCTGTTGATTTCCAAGCATTAATCTTGAGTGGTAGCGTTTCCTGGGACAACACAGCTCCACTAGGCAACTGAGTGCCTTGGCACTGCTCGTGTTTCAATCCTGCCTTGGACGCGTTTTCTGTCAACAACATAACACTAAGATTTTTTACTTTGGCGAAAAATAATGATGTTTTTACATTAGTTCACATTTTTTTTTAAGTTAATCACTTTGGAAGAGTCATTTTGTCTACAAAATACACATCGTGTGCCAATAGTTACCTGTGTTAATCATTTAAATACATCCCCTTATAATAATTGGCAAGTTCAGAAGTTTTAAAAATACAACTTCAAGTCTAGCCCTTTATCGTATCAACCATTCTATCTTACAGCTTTCTAATTGAAACATCTTTTTAAAAATAAGGTAAAACAGTGCAGAAAGTAGTTTGAAAATGTGCAACTTAAAATTTTAGCAAAGCGGAAATTACAGTTATAGTTATTCTAATTAATATTTAAGAGAATCTGACTACTACAGGGTGAATCTCATGAGTTGTAAGCAAAATCAGAAATGCAGATTATTTGGTTAGGAAAAAAAATCTTTAAATTTTAAAAAAATTAAATATAAAAATATATCAATGAAGACAAGCTATTTTTGCTTATACTTTTATTGAATTTAGTGTTTTATAGTCTTAATGTACTTTCCTTCCTATATTAAATACTAGAAACAAAAGTACTAGAACCAGTTATACGTTAGTATGTTATTGAGTACAATAAGGAGTAAAGAGAACTATTTTCAAACTGGGACAGCACACACTACAGGTATTTTAAAGACTTTCCAAGGGCTAGTTGGGTTTGGATAGTTTTAAAGGAATCAAGGGCTTGATCCACAATTTCTGTATATTTTCTTCCAAAAAGTTGATCTGCAACTCACAAGCTTACGACAAGGTTCTAAGTCTTGTGAGAATGCAAGTGCGTAGAAAAATCAGGCTAGTTCTTACCCATTCCCTTTCATAATTTTCTTCCACTTTGTAAGAAGAAAGACATTTCTTTACCCATCTTATTAGGATGCATGCATAAGAGTTCTTTAACGTGCACCCACAAGAGCTAAGGCACCAAACAACAGCAGAAGGCTGGAGTGGGGAAGTCGATCATCGAGGCATGAAAAACCCAGCTTTGCAGCCTCTCCTGTCATGACCCATCTCTTTTCATGGAAAAGCCTGGCATAAGTAATAGAGTATTTTCATTCATACAGGGACATTTGGCATATAGCACAGTGTGGAGGAGCAGGACCACTGACAAGTTTCATTTAATGGCATGTACTTTTGATCCCCTAACTTGTCAAAGAATTCCTGAGGAAATGTCCCCCAAGAGGAAGTAAAGCAAGAAGCAAGGCAGAAGCACCTTATTTCATCAATGTGACAAGCTCAAGACCGGGCTCTGTCTCAGCTCTCCAACTGGCAAAGCATTCCGGGATGTGACTACAGCCAGAGTGATGTCTGTTTACATGTTTACTTGAATAAAGGAAAAATTTTGTTTAAAAAAAAGTTTAAATCTGCGGCCCCCCCCCACCCTCCACCCGGT
>PVIJ01002898.1:73267-118489 GCA_004024925.1 Scalopus aquaticus
CCCAGCTCTTCTATGCAAAAAAAGTTTGAATCTGATTTGGCTGGTTCTTTTAACAAGGGTTGGTTTTGCCAACTAGGTTATGTGTGGTAAATATTTTCCAAAAATCGAAAGAACAAAATGTGTAGTTCTGAAGAGCTTATGAAAATAAATTTAAAGTATAGGATTCAATAAAATCATTTTCTCAAAAAATTATTGTTTTGACAAGTGTACTTTAATTAATGTTTTTATTTTTCCCCACACTTTTTGAGTATTTTAGGTTAAATTGAAATATAACAGGTACAACTTTTAAAAGCAATCTGATAAATTTCAGTAAAGGCTTTTTGGTATTATTCCCAGAAATTGAGAAAGCAAATTACTACTAATGACTGTTTAACATATCTTTTTCTAAGTAGGGTGTTTCCAATGCTTTGCTTTCAACAACACTGAAGAAAGACCTAATCAAGTTAACAGTTGACAGGAGATGAAAAACATTTTTATAAATCACTATATAATTTTTGGCATATTACTTGGAAGGAATTCATAGAATTGACTGACATTGCTATAATAAAGCACCTTCTACTCCCACCTACAATTTTATGAGAACAAGTCTTCTTAGCATTTACATCCAGAAATGTAAAATAGAAACAGAACTTATGCTGAACGCTGATTATGTCTAGCAATAAGGAATATTCACATGTGGGCAAATGAGCGGTTCCATGTATCATGAAAAAGCATGTATTTCTAATAAAACTGTATTCCTTATGCTTCAGATGCATTTATCACACATTTATGTGGCATTGATCAATTGTGTACTAAGAAATTATAATGATAAGTAAATCAAGAAGGAATATTTTACCACCTAAAGCCTCTGGTCACAGAAAAAATAGAAAAATAATTTCAATTTATATACACATTTGATGTAAAGAAGGCTTCAAACATAAAAAAATACTCTTTGGATAAAGTTCTGGAAGCAATGTGGAATAGAAATATGATTTCAAGGAGAAGGAAGGATTTAAAGTTTCCAACATTTAAAGAAGACCATGCATTTTTTGTAATGAATCATATAAGCATAATCATAAAAATTTTTTGATTCTTTTACATATACTTATTAAAAGACTTGTCTAACAGCTTTGTTTTCTTTAATGTCAATATTTTAAATGATATTATATGCTGCTATTTTATGATAAAATTTCATGCAACTTTTTCTGAAAGATTTACTTATTTATGCATGCAAGAGCTTAGGTGTATGCCAGAGGTGTGGGGGGGGTGGGGGTGAGAGGATTCACCAGACACAGAGTGGGGAGCAAAAAAGGCAGATCTACTGAAATACACTGCTGACGGGAGCAGTGAGTTAGACAGGAGAGGTGGTGCTGCAGACAGCTTCATAGCGCTGAGACTTAACCCCTTGCACCACCAGGGAGGCCCCCAAAATTTCATGTCAACTTAAAGATATGTAAGGATTTACAATATGAGTTTACAATGTGAATGTGATCTTCCAAAATCATTTGCTTACATGTTATGCAAGAAAAAAGGTTAAAAAAGTTAACCGCTAAGCTAGGGAGTTAAGTCTACCAGACAGCCTTAAAGTAAACAGAGAACAACGACATGCCAAACGTCCTTAAATTCACTAACTTTAGGGCTTCCCTGGTGGCCTATGGGTTAAGTCTCAGCACTATCAAGCTGTCACTGCTGCAGCCTGAGTTCAACTCCCAGCAGGGAGCTGACCCACATGGCGCAGACCTCTCCTGTCTCACCTGCGCCTCAGCAGTGTATTTCTGATCCACCTGTTCTGCTCCCCATTCTGTCTCTGGTGAACCTTCTCAACCCCCACACCTATGGCCTACACCCCAGTTCTTCTACACACAGACACACAGACACACACACAAATTAAAAAAAAAAATTTCACTAACTTTAGGAATAGAACTCTAAGGAAGACAAAAATCAGTGTGCATTACAGTAATCATAAAGAGTTCAAATAGGAATTAAAATTTGAACAAGGCTTTGAAGGATGGCGAGGATCCCTATACATTTGGAGGAAGAAATTATGCCAAGCAGAAGGAACTAAATGGGCAAAAGGAAGCAAGTACGATATTTTCCAAAGACACCGAAGAATAAGAACTTTGCATTTATGTTCATCTCTTGTAACTTCACATGAAAATGAGTAATTAAAATGAGCTTACTTGGGACTTGGAGATTTTATAATTAATGCTGGTAAACACTAATGGTCTGAGGATTAGATTATCTGTGCACTTTCATGTGATTTAATCAGGGACTATCTACTCGCTCTTTGAGAATTCAGCAATAAATTATCCTGAAAATCACAGGGACTTAGTTTTTTTTTAACACAAGCAGATAAATATTTCAGGAATTTGAAAAACTGAATAATAACAAGAATTATGAAATAAAATATTCCATATCTAGAGATGCATTTTCTCCTAGAATAAGCACAATGTCATAAACCTACATTAAATAATCTTATCAGGGCAAGAGGGAAGGCAGTTAGAATATAGTGAGTCTCTGGAAATTCATTTAGACACTTTTTAGTATCAGCACTGCACCAGAAATGAGGTGTGCTTAATTAAATTAGGTGGTTACACAATGTTTATTTCTGGGTCTTTACCAGCAAGTGCCAGGGGTTAGTGCCTTAGTGGAAATGAAGTCCCTCTGGTATCATTAGCTATTTATCAATTGAGGCTATAGAAGTCACAAGGAAGGAGGACCAGTATGTGAATGAAAACCTCAAAGGAAAAAGTGAAGATGCTACAGGAAATGAGGCTACTGAGTCATTCGAAGATGAATGCTTAGATACCAGGGCTGTAGGTGCTTTGTAGAACTATTAGAGAGAAGCTGTAGATCTCACTGAGTCTGTACCACTCAGATAATACCACAAAGCAGAACTGGGGAACCCTGTGATAGTTCTTAGATGAGATATCAAACTGACATCCAAAACATCAGACATTAAAAATGTAAGAGCACATTTTGGAGTTAAAATGCTCCATAAATTGAACAAATCCCCAAACTGGTCCATTTGTTATCGAGGACCTAAAGAGCATTGCTGCTCTATAGTGACAGTGTCATTTCAGGTGTAGTTTAATTAATTAATTGGCTTAACAAAATTAATTTTTAAAGATAAACGTATCCATCGTAAAAAATATTCAGTGGGCTAATGAAGTGATAAGATATAAAAAGTCTTATCATGATTTAAGTTTGCATCTCATTTTTTGAGGAATCATGAGTTGGGAAATGGTTAAAATGTCGCTGTTTGGGAGCATAGTTATATTTATGTATCTTCAAATAATTGTTCAAACTATTGAAAATTTTTGTTCAAAAAATTGTCCTCTATTTTTTCCAACCTTCATTTTATAATAATTTCAAACTTATGAAAAACTTGCAATAATAGTACAAAGAACTCCCATAATCTCTTCTTCCAAATTCACCAACTGCTACATTTTATCCCAGTTTCTTTACAATTCTTTACTTACACACATATTACGACTGCCCTGTATTCTAAATGCAGAGGAAAAGACACTGCCATCCATTGGGTCCTCCAGAAAACAGGTTCCGATGTGAGTGGGACACTCACTGAGGGCAGCTCTCAGAAACAGGCCTGAGGAGTGAGGGAGGCAGGACTGGCCGAGGGAGAAACTGAACAGGGGTGTGGCTGCAGGAGAGGCCTCCACCAATCTTACCAGAAGCTTCAGGACTGAGCTCTCCTGCCTGGAAGCCAGAGGCCCACATCCACAAGTCAGGACATAGGTTCTCTCAGGGAATGTCACCTTGGGCTAAAGGGCTCTCGTCCGCTGTTGGGAATTCCAGAAAAGGACTAAGAGAAGGCCCCAAAGTCACCTACCCTCCCAGCAGCCAAGAGAAAGACTTGAGCCAGGGGTCCTGGAAGCACCAGCGCATCCATGACAGATACCTCCAGGAACCATGAACTCTGAGCGAAGTCCCAGAGGTGTACTGAGGGGAGCTGGGGAAAGACTTTTAAAAAAATGAAAATATAAAGAGGATAAAGAACAAGAAAACAGAGATTTTAAAACATCTGAAAAATTAAATTGGAAATAGTGAGAAAGGACAAACTTTTGTTTCAGGATATCTTAAAAAGGAAGTTAAGACAATTTTATTTCGACATACAAAATTTGAGACACACTGCCAGCAGTTCTTATTTAAGAATAATGGTAAACAGTAAAGCCCACAAACTGTGTTAAATACTACAGAGATAAGGAGAAAGAAACACTCACTACTAACACTCACTACTAAAGTACCACAGCAGACTGAAGCTGCAACAGGATTTTCATCACCCAATACTTATGAGATGTTGGGGGGAGGGGAGAGACAAAACTAATAAAAAATTTACAACAGCAATCTAACATGGAAATAGACATGAGGAGAAATGTCACCCCCAAATCGGACACTGAGAAGCTGATAAGATTCTGAGTTTTCTCATCCACATCTGGAAGAAAAGGGAACTCTGGACAACTCCTCCTAGGACTGAAAGTAATGCAAATAGCGAAAGAAAAAAAATGGTGTAACAGAGTGAGTAAATAAAGATGCTGATACTTCAATGGAAGTGAAAAGCACAGTTCACACTGAATTAGGTGGGTGACCTGAAGCTCGAGGGTATTTCCCACCCAATGGGAACAGGACCCATTTCCCAACCAGATAGGATGCACAGGATTTTGTACAACTCCGAAGATGAGCACATTCCGGGCATTCTAAAGGAGGTTGCACATGGTCTAATCCGAGACCTCATGTTCCTCACTGCTGCAGAAAAGTAGATAAAATAAGAAATAGCTCACAGAAGTACAACTTTGTGGAGAAAACAAATGAGTGTCAGAGAATGGTGGCCTTGTTACAACAATTCTGTACTATCTCTATTTTACAGATGATAAAATTACAACACAATGTTTCAAGTAATGTGTCTAAGGTGACACAACTGGCTCAGGACTCAAATTCAAGAGGGACAGCTATGGAACCTGAATGCTCAAACAAGTCTCCACTGCTTCAAAATAGTGCCAAGTCAGAGCTGCCAGAGCAATGAGAAAAGGTCTCATTTCTTCTTTAAATGTTTGGTAGAATTCATCAGTTAACCCATCTGGGCGGAGCTTTCTATTTTCAAAGGTTATTTATTATTGATTCAATTTCTTTAATAGAGGTCTCTCCAGATTATTTCTAATAATCTTTCAGCTTATTAGAAGTTTTGGCAAACTGAGTCTTTCAAGGAATTATAGAATTTGTGGGCACAGAGAGTTTTTCATAGTAAGGTGCTTATCACTTTAATGTCCACTGGACCTGTAGTGATGTCCCCTCTTTCATTTCTGGTATTGGTAAGTTGTAGCCTCTCCCATTTCTTTTCATAGTTAGTTGTTAAAGTTTTATCAATTTTATTAATCTTTTCAAAGAACCAGCTTTTGGTTTTCTTGCTTTCCTGTTTTCAATTCCCTTGATTTGGCTCCTAATTCTTATTATTTTTATTCTTCTGCTTACTTTGGATTTCATTTGGTCTTCTTTTTCTAGTTTGCTAAGGTAGAAACTTAGCTGACTGATTTCAGAGCTTTCTCTTTTCTAGTACATGCATTCAAATGCTATAAATTTCCCCCTAAGCACCATAATTGCATTATTTAAATATTTAAATTCATTGCTGCTTCACATCATGTATCTGATCTTTCCAATATCTACAGTCTTTGGGGGATCTAAATATATTCTTTCCAATTCATTTCTTAATTTTAATTGGTAGGAGTCCAATGGACCTAACTAATAAATTGAATAAGCTTTCTGTTAGCAGAGAGCTGCCTAGGACCACTTCAGTGCCCCTTAAGTGTCTGGGATCAGCATAGTAATTCCAGGCTTTTCTTCCTAAGGTTCAAGGCAGGCCCCAACCCCATTTCCTTAACACTGACAACTTCCTTAAGCAACTCCACCCTACAGTCTCCAGCAGCATCACACAGGAACACTGTGTGATGACCCCAGTCACATGTTATGCTCTTTTTTATTTATTTTGTTTTATTTATTTAAATTTTTGGAAGGAGAGATCCTTGGAGACTTCCTGAATCTTTTGTGAAGCCAGAAGGGTCTCGAATAATGTCAATGCTAATTTTCGTTTATTGTGCAAAAAATGTATTTTTGATACTCTTAGTTACATCTTATTGCAAGAAGTTGACCTGAAATGTTTAATTAAAAAAAAAACTAATATAATTCCATTTTTATAAAAGTAATGTCCCTTCAGTTATTCATCTTTTAAAATGTATGTATAGAAAGATGCCTAGAGTTTATGTTCATCTGATATTAACTATGACTATTTCTGGAGTAATGGAATAGGAAGCAATTGACTCTTGATAACGAGCCTGTATTATTTTTATTAAAAGATTTTTCTGGAACAATAACAAAAGAGGAAAAATAAGCAGACTGGAAGTAAATATTCTAAGATGTTAAAAGTGGTTGGTTTGGAGTCATAGGGATATGCTGTTATTAACTTCTTTTTTGTGTAATTATTTTTAAATTAAAAAAAAACAACTGCTTGGCATTCATCAATGAAACTGTTTTAGCAGCAACCACCATTTGCACCATTAACCCTGCTGTTTGTATGAGACAAGGCAACCAAGTACGACTCCACATCGACTCTCAGTTAAGCATAGTTTACTACAGGAAGTAACATCATAAAAGCATGACAACTACTTTGCAATGTAACTTTTGGTCCAACAATAATCACGTATGATTCATGGGAAATCTTCCACGATAGAGAATGTTACCACAGACCACAATGATCCTTTTCTAAGGAAAAGTTCCATCGCAAGAAAAACTACTGAAGCATTCTTTGGATAGACCAGATGACCAAGGGCGGGGGACGCTTTGCTGGTCCAGGGGGTAGTTTTTATAATCACTACCTCTAAGGAAAGAACCTAACTCTATGCTTATAACTCAAGAAAGCTGAGTACAACTGTGCTTTTTAGAGTTTGCTGTTGTGCCATCAAGCAGCAATCATCCTTCCGCTCCTCTTTTCCCTCAAACATCAAAATCACCTAACCAAAACCCACCCAAGCTATCTACTAGAATTAAAGCTTGGGGAAAACATTCAGGAATAGAAAAAACAGAGAAGTAGTGAAGTGTGCATAACACCTTCTCTAAACTACCTTTTTCCCTTGCTAATTTACCACAAAGAAGCTTTGCACAGCTGTTTCTGCTCTAGATACTCAAGCCTAGGAATCTGATCTCTAGCACGGCATTCAATTTTACATTTCATTATAACTAAATAATTTAGAGACACCTTTAAATTCCTTCCAATGGAAATTTACCTGTAAGATACTATCATCACCTGCTTCCATTTCTCTACTTCAAATGTTAGAGTCATTTTCAATTTCTCTCTTTCTTCTCCAATATATCACCCATTTCCTCTTTACAGTCTATCTTTAAACATTACCTTTCCCTCATTTCAATAACCCTGGAGCAGGTCCTGGGTGCCTGATTGAAACAACTGTCTCTTACAAATCTTCCCTCCCATTCGTATCTTCTTCATTTCTACACAAAGCAATAAGAATTATCTTCTCCCAACAGCTGTTTTCAGTAATAAGAAAGCTAAATTCTGTGACTAAGCTAAACATCCCTTCTGTTCTCCAAGGTCTACAATGGTTCTTAGTTGCTAGTCGTAACAAACTGCAATTTCCAAATACTGATTATTATGTCCTATATAACCTGTGCAGAGTACTCTCAACTATAGGCCCACATTTTCTACATATTCAGACCTCTGTTCTCTATTCTATTTAGTAGATAACCATGTGTTACCATGATTAATTCATTTCTTATTTGCATTTCTTCCTACTACGGTAGGGACTGTTTATTGTTCTCTGAATTTATTCTCCCCATCTTTCTAAATAATAGATTCTCCAACTTTCATCTGGGTACATGGCTGCCCATAGAAAGCCTACATTCATCAGCCTCTCTTGCAACTAGAAGACTCCATATGACTAAGTATAAGCAATATGTAAGTCAACATGTTATGAGCAATTTTAATAAGTGTCCTTAAAAAGAAAGAGCGTTCATATTTTCAACCTCTTTCCTACTGGTTAGAATGCAGATGTGACGGCTGGAGCTCCAGCAGCTAGTTTGGATCATGAAACAGAATCACATGCTGTTGGTGAGTTTGGTGAAGCAATAAGACAAAGAGCCCTGGGTCCTCAGCATCATGAAGAGTAATGCCAATCTAAGAACGCCTAGTTCTGGATTATTTTAGAAGAGAAAAGTCCTATAATGGTTAAGCCACGACTATTTTTGTGGACTCTAATACTATCATTAATGGGTGTGCCAATTTCTAACTGATCCACTCATCTCCAAGTTCTCATTTGCTACTTCTCCTGTCTCACTAAGAATGACCCAATTTGTTTTCCAATATTACACACACACACACACACACACACACACACACACACCCCGCATTGTCAGTTTCCTCTCTTCCTTTAAAATACAGCTTAAGATTCAAATACTACATGGAAATCATTAGTATTACTAAGCCTGCCTAATCCAATTACTCTGTTTTTAATACCAACACACAACTTTATATATATAGCATGTATGTACATGAATGGTAATGGATAAATGAGATTTTAAAAATCTAACAGATTTTTAACAAATTTACATTCACTTTAAATTATATTCTTACTATAGATTCACTTCAGTGATAAGATCACTGACCAAAACTCTTTATAACATCTTTTCTTGAAACAGCCTTGCAAGCTCATTGTTAGATATAACATTCATGAAAGCAGAAACACACCCCATTTGCTCAGAACGGTGTTTGGCATGTCGTCGGCTGGTACTCAATACATGTTTGTCGTATTAAAAAATTGCAGTAAATCTTCATTTGAAATTAGATTTTGTTTTAAGTAGTCAAGTCACACAGCACTCAGTCTAGTAAGACATGTTACAAAGCTAGAGAATATCATTTTGGATTGTTTTAAAAAGCAGTGCCTATAAAGCAATAAACTAGATTTCTTTGTATGAATCATAAAATTGGCTCAGAGTCGAGCTACTCTTGTAGCAATTTAAGAGCTCACTTTCCGTGCTGTCAGCTAACATGCCAAACTCACTCCAGTTTCAGAACGTTTGCACCTGCTATTCCTCTGCCTGGAACACCCCAGAAAAACGCATTGCTCCCCTACTTCATTCAGGTCTCTATTTAAATATTCACCTTCCTCCAAAAAGCCTCCCCTCACTACCCCTCCTAAAATAAAGCCTTCCTATCACCCTCTGTCCCGACTCTGCTTCCTTTCCCTTTATAGGACTTGTCATTATCTGACATAATGTTTTATATCTACGTTGTTTATGTGTGATTCACTTATCTGTCTCTGTCACCAGAATATCTGCTCCAAGATGAAAGAGATTTTGATTTATTCCCTGTTGTAGCTCCAAATTTCTGCTAAATAGCCAGATTTTAAATAATAAATGTGATTACTATACATTTATAATGAAGAGGGAAAAATGGAGAAAGGAACAGTAAGAAATGCAGCAGAGAAGTAGCAAAAGAGGTGAGGAAACTCTGGATGAGTCATAATTGGTTATTTTACTCTGTTATTCCTTTTTCATGTCAGTTTGAATTTAAGGCTTCCGTGACAAAATTTCAGAATGGGTCTCTCTTTCAGAGATGTAGTTCAAAAGGTATGGCTAGCTGGAAGAAAGGGGTTCCAGTCCCTTTAGAATGACTGAATGGTGTTTACTGTTAGAATTACAATGGCTACCCCTTTCCCATCTTTCCACCTCCTCAGTCCTTACAAGTGTAAACTGAGTAACTTCTGAGAATCAACAACTAAGCCAGGCAAGTACTTTAACAACAGGAAGAGTTTGCGTTGGTGTTTCGATTAACGTTCTTTAAACTTCTATACTCAACTAACGTTTGAACTATCTATTCATATTGTATACAGCAGTCACCCCTTACAGAGCTGCGGATAGTACCATCCCTTACAAATATTTTTTCTATACACACCTAAGATAAAGTTTCATTTTTAAATTACACACACTAAGAGATTAACAGTAGCAGCCAATACTACAATAGAACAACTATAACAATATGTTGTAATAAAAGTTATGTAAATGTGGTCTTTCTTGCTCTCAAAATATCTTGTTGTACATATTTTCGGACTCTGGTTGACCACAGGTTAACTAAAACCACAGAAAGCAAAATTGAATGGGGCGACTACTGTACCTGCAGAGTCTTGCTTAATAGATGTTCATGATAAAGCTGGGAGGGGAACCTCTGAAAACACCCGCAAACGTGTTACGCTTATGACCTTCACACAAAATTTTGAGAAGTCACATTTCATTAACATGCAACTTAAAATCAATGCAGTGCTTACACACAGCTTTTCAGCAAGTTTTGTACCAGAGAACTTAGGGCAAAGTGACATTCCTTGATGTTTTAGCAAATTTGGCAGAAAAGATACTTCCTTTCTCCTACTGATTTCTATTATTAATAAGACCCCCTCTTGAAAAAGTTCAGCTGTTCAGATGGAAAGCTTTAGGGATGGGCCATGTAACACAGGCACTGTCCCGGAAGAAATTTAGAGCACTGTCAGAATTTTGAAGCACATTTTAGAAAACGTCGATTTCCTGATTTGCAAGAATCAAGTGCAAAGGAACACATACCCAGGTCCCGAGTCTCAGAAAAGTTTCCCTTTACATTTCGGCTGCTAGCAAAATCTCCAAACCAAATCACGACGCCCAGTAGGGTGGTCGCTAGTTTGATGCCTTTTAAACTCCAAAACATTTCAATTGAATCCCAGGTAATCGCATTCAGAAAAGTCATAAATTTTCTACCTAGGAGCAGTCTTCATTTTGTTCTCTACAGACTTCCCAAGTCAAGTCTGATAGTGTAGCACCAGCAGTTTGAACACATTAGTACTGAAGCCCAATGTTTAACATCTACTGCATTTTAAGCCAGTGTTCGTTATACGTACTTTTACTACGTAGCCTTGCAGCCTTAAGCAGCTTATACTTCTTCTCTGAAGCAGGAAGTTCCGGTGTGGGGACAGAAGCGCACGCTGTGGGTGAGTTTCCTGTGCCAGGTGATCTTTTAGGAAATGTCATCGAATAGGAGGTCCGGCGCCTAGTCCGACACGCCACTTCCCTCTCTTTATGCAGCAATTGTTCATCCATTAGCAGTGTTATGATTTGCTTAGACTTTTCCCGGATGTAATAACCTGAAAAATACAGTGAATTTGCTTAGAAAAGAAAATATTAGTTAAGACAATTAGTTTTTATTCTAAGGAAAATTTGGATAGAATGAAAAGATGAGAAAGCTAAAAATCCTGTAGCAAACAAGGAGGGAAGTGTAAATTTCATTTGAAGGATCAATATATTCCTTTTCTAATACTTCAAGAAGCAAATAAAAATATGAAGTCGTATCACACATTGGCAATGCATTTTCCATTTTAAATATACTATTGAATTTTCCTTTTAAAAGTAACACCTACTATGCAATAAATCAGAAACACAGGACTACAAAGAAGAGGAATGAATTAGATCTAGACATGCTGACCTAGGTGTAGGGCCGTGACCTAAGGCTAAAGACTGAAACTGTATGTACAATATGATCAAACATGTAAAGCACAGGTGAAATAAGTCACTATAACAGTACACACAAGAAGGAAGCAGATAAAGAAATACATGGATGGACAGCTGGACAGATGGACGGACGGATGAATGGACGGACGGATGGATGGATGGATGGATGGATGGACGGACGGACGGATGGATGGACGGATGGGTGAACCCACAGCTGTGTACCCACAACACCTGGTATCTGCTGCCTTGGAGAGGGACCACTGGGGTGGGACATGAGAAGGGAAGCAACAGGCTTTTCTTTGGCATAACATCCTACCAGGTGCCATCGGGAGAGTGCCACAGCACACCCAAGAGCTGAGCGCCAACCACAGCTCTGCCCTTCACTATCTGTTCAGTCTAACTCACAGATATGAAAGTATATTCATTCAAATATATGGTATTATTATTCTCCTCACCCTCTCCCATTACAAATGATGAAGGAAATCACTTACCTCTCCGCATCTTGGGACTAGCTCATATTAGCATCTCATTTCTTCCCAAGTCATCTTCTAGAAATAAACTGAAAAGTCCCTAAAGCTCCAGTACCACGTTCATTTTGGCTCCATGTGTGATGAATTAAAGGTTAAATGCTTACAACTATAATTTACTAGTAACGGAGGTAATGAGAAATGTTCAAACTCAGGGTATATTCAGATGATAGGGCCAACGAGGGTCCCTACTTGCCAGCCACGTCTTCAAGGATTGTTATTGACGGTCCGAAGCCTTTCCTCATGTTGCCATCTTTTCCAAGATCATTTTACCTAATCTCACTTCTTAATCATTTCCTACTTTCAAACTTCTTTCATAATTGCTTCAAATCTCATCATTTTTAGCACTCTTAATTTCCTGTGATTAGCTGGTAATCCACAACCCCCCCCCCCCAAATCACAGAGTGCTTAGAGTTACCACTCAGTGTCACATGATAGAGGCCGACCTTGACTGTTAGCCTCAGGGACAACACACCAGACACTTCTGCCTCATGGCTGATAAGGCTTGGTTTTGGGGTATGTGTGTGAAAAACTCATTTTCCATTCTTAACTTCACAAATTCATCTTTCCACTTTCCTCCCTCTCTCCCTCTCCTCCAGTCACTCTGGCTGCCTTATTCTGCAATCCCATCCTACTCTCGATCTCCTTAGCATGTCTTGCTAGCTGCTGCTTCTGAAAGGAACTTTTCATATGGTGAGATTCCCGATACATTCAGGTTTCTACTCAAATGTCACCTTCTCAGAGAAGCCTTCCTTCTGCCCACCTCTCTAAAACAGCCCATCCCCAACTTGAAGAGCTAAAGCAATCTTCAAAGAAAAGAAAAATGGAAGCGTTATGTTACCTGATTTTAAACTATACTATAAAGCAACAGTAATTTAAACAGGACACTTGGAATATAAATAGACATACTGAACAATGAAACGGAACCAAGAGGTCAGAAATAAATCCAGGCACATATCCACACCAAATTTATGAAAAAGGAGCTATGACAATACATCAAAGAAAAGAAAATCTCTTTAACCAGTGGTGTTGGGAAAACTGGACAGTGCCATGTAAAAGAATGAAGCTGGAGCTTTAACTCCACACACACACACACACACACACACACACACACAATTAAAAATGGATTAAAGACTTGGATATAAAACCTAAAACCATGAACAGAAAAAAGCATAGGTGATATGTTGCATGACATTAATGATAAAGACGGGGGTGGGGGTCGGCAGGAAGCAACACCTATGGCAAAAGAAAGTCAACATAAAAGCCAAAATAAACAATTGGGATTATATAAAATTAAAAATCGTTTATATAGCAAAAAAAATTAGACTAAAAAGACAATCTACTGAGTAGGAAAAGGTATCTACACAACACACAACCCACAGGGGTTAATATCTAAGGCACACAAAGAAATCCTCTAACTTAACAACAAAAAACAAAATTAAAATGTGGGCAGAAAATTCTAATAGATACATTTCCAAAGAGCAGACACAGATGGCCAACAGATATGAAAATATGTCATCACCACTTCTAGTAAGGGAAATGCAAATCAGTACCACCTTTAGGCATCACCTCACACCTGTGAGAACAGCACACATCAAAAGACTCCTAACAAGCAGCTCTGGAGAGGACATGGTGAAGAGAAGCCTCTCTTCACAGATGCAGCCATTTTGGAAAGCGGTTAAAAAACTCTGAGTAGAAGCCCCATATGATCCAGCAGCTGGACACCTATCTGAAGAACATGAAACCATCAACTTAAAAAATTATATGCGCCACATTTATAGCAGCATTATTGTGATAACTAAGACACGGAAGCAACCTGAGTGCCCACTGACAGATGACTCAATAAGATGCGGTAGTTATGTCCATGCGTCAGCTGTGAGGGAAGGTGAAATTTTGCATTTGCAGCAAAATGGAAGGAGCTTGAAAGGATTACATGAAGCAAAATTAACCAGAAAAATACTGGATGATTTCATATATGTGGGGAATATAAGGAATCAAAGCAGATGAACTGATAAGACAAAATAAACATAAACCAATGCACACTGGTAAACTGAGGTTACCACAGGTGACAAGGTTGGGGGCGTAGGGGAGGGTGAAGATGGGATAAGGGATGGTGGTGGGTATTTCATTTTCTTCCAAAAATAATAAAATAAAATTTGAGTAAGTTCCCCCCATCAAAATAGCCCCACTCCATTATTCTATTCCTTTATTCCGCTTTTTCACCTCAGCATTTATCACGAGCTAATAGCATATGATATATGTATTTTGCATTCTTGTTTACTGTCAGAGAATCTTATTCACCCAGTATTTTCATTGTCTATAAAAATGATTGGCACATAGCAGTTAATATTTACCGAGTGAATAAACTGATAAAGGACCAGATTTCTCCTTGACATATGCAAAGGGAATCAGACGGATGAAAGCTATTGAGTGCCCGTTTGTATCTTAGCTACCTGAGAAAATTGCTTGAAATGAAATCATTTCTTGCAACACCTCTTATTAGAAAAGGATAGAAATGGAGATCAGGGGATAGACGTGGAGTCAGCTCTTGGAGTCTGCGTGGATTGGTGGGCTTTGTGGGCAGCTGTGAGAGTTCAAGGGAGAAGCAAGGACACCAAGGAGAGACGCAGCTGCAGTGCAGGGGGAGGGGAGGCTTCTCCCTGACACATCAGAGCCTGCCTGAGGGAGCAGGATGCAGTCTCAGGAAGGTCAGGGCACAGCAGCATCTATCAAAAATAGGGACTAAACCACCCCGAAGAGAACATCCCATCAAGGCTACCCACTGCTCTGGCGACCTGTCCACCATCAAGATGCTGGGGTCCCACCCTGGCTGTTCTAAAGCATCAGAGAGGAAAGGGAAAAAATCCAAGACAAACCCAATCCAACCAGGACACATCAAGTATGACAATAGTAATAATACGACAGTAACTACTCACACTAAGAAATATATTTCTAAAAAGACAGGAAGGAGGATATGCTACTAAAGAGAATCATTGTGGAAATAGAATAAACTGAGGCAACAAATGCTTTGTGTCTGAAAGAGAGAAAGAAAGAAAAGAGGAAGGAGTGTAGGAAGGAGTGTGGGTGGAAGAGGGAGAGAGGGAGGGAAAGTGAAATAATCAAAGATGACGGAGGGGGAGAGAAAACAGCTCTGAAACAAGAAATCGATCTATGTAAAGATCAATATGCAAGGATATATAAAACACGTCAAGATGAAAAGGTTTCTAATATCTTAAGGAACCTCCAGCGTTTTCCACAGGCGCTGGGCCAGTCTGCACGCCCAAGCAGCAGTGACCGAGGGCTCCTTGCTCTCCACATACTCGCCAGCACTTGCTTCTGGTCTTTTTAATACGGGCCATTCTCACAGCCACGAGATGGCATCTCACTGTGGTTTCAATTTGCATTTCCCTGACGATGAGTGATGATGTGCATTTTTCCTGGGCCTGTTGGTTGTCTTCTTTGGAGAAGTGTCTATTTAGCTCTTCTGCCCATTTTTGGATTGGGTTCTTTGGTTTTTTTTTTTTAATTGAGTTGTATGTTACCTCAATAATAAAAACAAATTAAAATTAAAAGAAGATTTGAGGTGTAGGGTTATTTGAGGTGAAGGTTAAGAGTTATATGAGGTGAAAGTTAAAATGCAAATAAAGCTATATACTGTCCGAAATTAGATCACTGGGTTATAAATGACAGAAACTCAATTTGAAGCGGTTAGGATAAAAGCCATGGGAAACCAGAGGTGGCAATTGGGCCTCAGGTACAAATGAAGCAGAGATAGAAAACTCCCAGAACTCGTCTTCCCTCTCCACTCTCTGCTCCTCTGTCTTGCCTTTATTTTCTCCTCTTGCAAACTGGCTTCTTCCATCTGGATATGCGGAGGGCCTCAGACAGCCCCAGATTCACACCTCTGCCACCTGAGTAGTTTCCTCTTCCTTCACGGAAAAAACCAGGAGACTGCCTCTTAGTGGCCCACATGATAGTCACAGGCCCGTCTCCGGGACTGCAGGGGAAAACTGCAGCGGGCGCCCCCAGTAGGGTGACACAGTGGCCTAAGGGGAGGAGCAACAGGACAGAGACATGGACCAGTAGGACACTGATCTGAAGAGCCCCCAAACGCAAGGCCAGGATGAGGACAGACACGCCCTGGGGCAACAGAGCAGGCGCCGAGGAGTGTGCTTCTGCCATCACCGGTTCATTTCTTCAACGCTCAGGTTTCAGGAAACGTTCTAAGTAGCAGAGGCACAAGTGAGAGCGAGGGCCCTAAACCAGGTGACTCCTGGTAAAAATCAAGGAAGTAAAGAGGATGTGCTAATCAATTTGGAGTTCGGGCAAAGAAAGTCTTAGCCGACAGAGTAAAACACTCCCTGAGTCTTGAACAGCAAGGAAAAGGCAGCCCGGAGCCCAGCCTGCAGGAACGCCTCAATGCTAACACCCTTCTGACCTCCACATCCCCCAGCCCCGAAGTCACACTCTGAGAGCACCCACACTTGTCTTGACAGTACTTTCAGTTCCTAATGGCCTATTTATTTGGGAAATGTCTTTTTCCTCAGACACTGTGAGGGCCAGAACTACGCTTGTGAGCTGAAGAGATACTTAGGAAGAACTGCTTGCTAAATAAATGAATACAGAGGCTGAGGAAAAGCGCCCAGGTGGGTGGGGTGGGGGAGGGGGCCTATCTAACTTCACAATGGAGCCTCCTGAAGAGATTCAAAGATCCTGGGGACTGAGTTGAGCCAGAAGGAAAGACCCACCGGACTCAGAAAAACTTGTGCTCATGTCCAAACAGAGGTTAGAAAGCATCTTGAAAACCCTCTCTTTACCTCTCAACCTACTGACCTACCACAATACACTCTTTTACTTTATTCTTTGCTCAATGAATTTTGCCTCCATGCTAAGGCACAAACATGAGCACCGACCTCCCCCAGTTCAGCCCCAACCAGCTCAGTCAACTGTGCCTGCGGAACAGCTCCTGGCCTCCCTCTCCCCCTCCCTCAGGCCAGGCCCTGATCATTTGGTGCCTGCGGTGTTCTAAATTATTTACTTACCCTTAATGTCCCTTCCAGTCTACTCTCCACAATGCCTTCAGGCAGGAACACGGGTGGGGAGGGGAGCCCCAAACAGTGTATCTGAACAAGCTATATTCACACTGAAAAACCTCGGTCAACTTAGCACAATCAGTTCATGCTTCAAAGTCCCCCTCTGCTCTGCTCCAAATACAGGGCAACAATGGACATCAGTACTCTCAAAAACAAGATAAAAACCTTCAGAAATCTAAGAGAAGCCACCAGCAGTGAGCAGGGCTGAGGCTGGGGCTCTGTGGCAGGAGTTGGGCTCCTCTGGTGTCAGGCAGAGCCCAGTGCCTCTTGGATGCTGGGGGCCGTGTTTCTGAGAGAAGGCTGGGAAGAAAAGGAAAAGAAAAAAGAACTCAGACGCTGACTGCCTCCTGGGCTCTAACTCTTCGCAGCTGCGGTCTAGCTCTAGCGCTAGCGGACACAGGCAGCCCTCAGGGCTGGAACTAAACCAGCCTCCTGCTGGCTCGGGGACTATGAGGCCCTGGCGTTAATGGGGCCTGAGTCCTGAGCCACCTTCCCAAGGGCTGTGCTGGGGGTGCCCAGGGCACTGCGTGGTGGGAACTGAAAAAACCAGCGTGCAGGGGAAAGTGAGCATGAGTGGATGGGGAAAACCTCTCCTTCAAAATAAGCCTGAAAACTAAAATTTTTAAGTTGATTTTTTAAAAAGCTAATCTTGAGAGAAATGGCAAATAAAGGCGATTGAAACAGCAAAGCACTCTAAATGAAAGCATTGTTCTACAGATTTTTCCATGAATAAAAATTCTACATCCAGGGGCCTCCCTGGTGGTGCAGCGGTTGAGCGCTGCGCTGTGGAGCTGTCGATGCAAGTTCCACGCCCAGGTGGGGAGAATCCCACATGGCACGGCAGACCTCTCCTGCCTCGCCCGCTGCTCCCCTCAGCAGTGTATTTCTGATCTGCCTGTTCTGCTCCCCACTCTGTCTCTGGTGAACCCTCTCGCCACCCCATGCCTCTGGCCTGTACCCCAACTTGGATGTATCAATAAATAAATCTTTAAAAAAAAATTCTACATCCATAGCTACATAATCCTGAAACAAAGATTTTTTGAATAAATATGATTAACTGGAATTATATCCACAGCAAGGAATATGAAATTATCTATTTAAAAAACGGGCAGAAATAAAACAGGCACAGATGAATACGAAAAGAGCCAATTAAAAATTCTAGAAATGAAAACAACAGTCATTGGGAGTATGAAGAAAAACCCTCAACATCCAAAATAAACTTCAGAATCTAATAGCTGGAGAGAGAATAGGTAAGAAAAGAATACTACTAAGGAAAGTACAGCTCCCCAAAGTACAGCTCAGAGAAGCAACAAGATTAAGAAGATTAATTAATATGAGGAACTTTCTGGGATGACAGAAATGCTCTTTGTTTTAACATGGGTGATTGTTACACTTACCAAAACTCGTCAAACTGTCCAGTTACAATCTGCGAATTTTACCCTATGTAAGTTATATCTCAATCAAGAACTGTTAGCACTAAAAATCTATTTTAAAAAGTAATTTATAGCAAAGAAATGGAATTTTTTATTGTTATTTTCTAGTGTTTATTTTTGTTATGTTATTAAAGGAGTCAACACTGACCTATTTTTTATGTTCCTAAAAGAAATTCAATTGCTAAAATTATAAAAATAAAAATCCTGAGATAGGAATCATCCATTTATCAATATATATTGAGTGATTCTATTCCCAGGCAATGTACTAAGTGTTAGAGATACTGTTCTTGCCTTTAAGAAAGTCACTGTCTTGCAAGGGATACAGATATGTGCATCAAAGTGTCCCGAGAGGGTATATAGGGCTGTGGATGGAAAGGCCTCCTCTATCTGAGAACGTCACAGAGCCGCAGAACTATACGATGGAGCCACAGAACTATACGTTGGAGCCCCTGCATCCTCTGCGGGAACATGGCACTCTGGCTGGAGGCTGAGCCAAGTCTGTAATGGGTCCTAAGCCTATGATAAAAGAAATGCACCAGCCCTGCCATCTGTGTCCAGCTTTTTTTTCCTCCAGCCTAAATAACTCTGAAATAGCTGCAAAAAGGGCTAAATTTTTGGTTCCTATCCCAGATTAGTAAACAGAGCTAGTTCCAGTCTCAGGCTCTTCCTACCTTCTTTGTTTTTCTACATATAACTAGTTCAGTACTTGGTCAAGTTTGGACATGACACAGGCTGAGAGAACGGAGGAGAAGAAAGAAGAGTATGATCAGGTTGGGGACAGTACCATTCACTCAATCACTCAACACAACCTTCTGTTTTCTCTCCTCTAATATTACTGTTATTCATTAGTGAGCATGTGGTAAGCAGTTGTCATGTTGGCGATGGAGCACTGACAAAACAGAAATAAAATATTCTGGTCCTCATGAAACTTATTTTTCGTAAGAATAGACAATAAATAAGTAGTAAAATCAAATATTCTCTTTATCAGATGACATGATCTCTTATGAAGGAAAGCATAAGGAATCTACAAAGGAGAAAAAATATTAGCTAATAAGTGAGTTCAGCAAAATAGTAAGATACAAGGGTAATATCCAGAATATATAAAGAGCTCTTAGAATTCAATAATAATAAAAAATAACTCAGTTAAAAAGGAAAAACGATCTGAATAGACATTTCTCCAAAGAAGATAAATGGTCAATAAGGACATGAAAAGATGCTCAACACCATTCGTTTTGGGGAAAATGTAAATGGAAACCACAATCCAGTAGGATAACTATAACCCAAGGATGGATCACAACAAGTGTTGGCAAGGAGAAACAGAAACCTCTTACATCACCGGTGGGAATGTAAAATGGTACATCTGCTAAGTTCAGTGATTCCTCAAAAAGCTAAACACTGAATTACCCATATGATCCAGTCATTGCACTTCTAAGTAGACACTTGAACTGATACTTGTACATGAATTTCACTGCAGTGAAATAACCAAACGTGGCAACAATCCAAGATTTCGTCAACAGATAAACAGACAAAATGTAGCATATACATGCAAGGGAGTATTATTCAGCTGCAAAGGGAATGAAGTTCTGACTGGCCCCATAAAGTGGATGAATCTGGAGGACACTATGATAAGTGAAATAAATTAGACACTTAAGAATCTTGAATGTTTATTGGTAAGAGGAAGAAACCAGTCCCAAAAAGCTACCTACCGTATGACACTCTGGAAAAGGACAAATACTTTATGATTTCATTTATATGAGGTGCCCAGAATTTTAGAAATTTTACAGAAACAGAAAGTAGATTAGAGGAGAGAAGGTACTTAATGGTTAGAGTTTCTGTTTGGGTTAATGAAAAGGTTTTAAAAATAGTAGTGATGACTGCATAATATTGTGAATATAAATGCCACTGAATTTTATACTTAAAATGGCAAATTTGTTATATATTTATCACAATTAAATAATTATACACACACACACACACACAACCAAAATCCACAGGACTATATGCTCAAAGGGGGAATTGTATGGTAATTATCTCAATCAAGTTAGTTGTTTGTTTTTTTTTTTCAAGTGAAGGGGCCAAAAAAAGAAATGAGTTCTCAAGCTATAAAAAGACATGGAAGAATCTTCCATGCATATTGCTAAGAGAAAGAAACCAGTCTGGAAAAGCTACATACTGTATGATCCAACTATACGACACTCTGGAAAAGGCAAAACTAGAGAGACAATGAAAAGATGAGAGGTTGCCAGGGGTTGGGGAACAAGGAGGGTAGGTGGGGCACAGGCCTTGTCATTTTCACATGCTCTGTGAGACCCTGGGATGGCAGGTCCACGGCACTGTGTCTGCATTTTCGACCCTCCTGTAAATCAAGGATTTTAGTTCATAATAATGTGTCGATATTGGTTTGTCAGTTGCAACCAATGTACCCCACTAATGCAAGATGCTAATAGAAGAACCTGTGTGTGGGTGGGAAGGGCATGTGGGAACTCTACTTTCTGCATAATTTTTCTGTAAACCTAAAACTGCTCTAAAAAAAAGGTCTATTTTAAAAACGTACACTTAACACAGAGACTGCACTGAATTTTATCCTCTTCTCATGATTCATAAGACTATTCACTTTAAATACAACTTATAATTTTACATTCGATGGGGAGGGAGTGTGGATTCTTCTCCCAGCGCTTCGAGCATCTCAGCAGCACTGAATCATCCTGGTGCAGAGTTCTATTCCCCCTTCCCCTACTTCACCTCCTCCTCCACCCCCGACAAAATTATCTTATGACCTAAATTTTGGTATTCATATAACTACCTCCATCAAGATAATCTTTGAAGATTCCATAGTCTTTGAAAACACTTTCTTACATTTATGACTAAATTCCAGTTTAATTATAATTATGAATTACAGTGATATTATTATACCAAATTGCCATGCCTCCTGTTTTATTCACTTTGTTCATTTTCTATGAAGTATCATTTTATGAGGAACCTATATGTGTTAGTTTTACACATCCTTTTGGGGAAAAAAAGAATGTTTTCTCTAAGGCACACAAGAATCAACACAAAGGATTAAGCTGGGAGCTGAAGTTGTCCCAGGGGAAAGGAGGACATAGAAGAACAACTTTTCCTCACCTCCTGGTTTAAAATGAGCCCTCCCAAACTCTAAATGGCTATTGGCACACTGTATAAACTTCCTTAACTGTTACCTTGGTCTTTCCCAGCTTCATCTATGTGCTGAAAGTCTTTTAGTGTTTGAAGGTTACAGAACCCCTCTCTGCAATGCTGGAGAACTTTCTTTGACCCGTTCTTGAGGAGATACTCCATCAGCGTCAGGGACTTATACACGTGGCGCCAGTTCTTTCCGTGGTCACTGAGTCTCTGCCACAGCATGTTCATAATCTCTGAGAGAGAAATTGTGTTGAAAGTCAGGTCACTGATATCTAACATCAGAGAACTGGAAGGACCCCAAGGGTCATTAGAAGTCGCTTCCCTGACTTTTACTTCAGCATCTGAGTAATTTTTCATGAAGTTTTTCACTTGCCTCCTGAATGCCATAAGTCAGACAAGTTGGAAGATGAGATACCGATGAGAGCAACGGAAGAGGAGTTGACGTGCTTGGTTTATAGAACCCTGGAGAGGTCACTGGTCTCCAGTTCTGCTGTTCCCCAAATCAAATGATTCATCTCCATTGGATAATGCATCAATTTCCTACAAAGGAAAGCACAAAAGAGGGTTAAAGATTTTTAAAACATCCATGGAAGACCAAATCAATCTGAAAAACTGAGATTTTATTTCTAAATTGGTTCTGACTTACATCAGTCAAAATGGAAGGCGGCATGTGGTATAAACCTTCCTAGGAACCATAGGTTCTCTTAGCAAGAAACATAGGTGTCCCTTCTAACCTTCCATGTTGCCACAGAAAATATCATTCAATTGTCATTATGAGTGTAATTTGGACAGTGGATAAGTTAGTATAAGAAAAGAGAATTTGCACTGACATCTCAACCTGAAGATTTGTCACATATGAAAAAAATTATGTCCTGAAAATAACTAAGATGCTGAAAATTGAGTCTAAGAGTCACCAAGTGGCCTATGGTTGTATCCTTGTTAGAACTACAAGTCCTACCTTATTAAAAAGAAGAATGGTAGGGCCTCCCTGGTGGCCCCAGGGGTAAGTCTCAGCACTATGAAGCTATCCACAGCCACTGCAGCATGAGTTCGATCCCCAGCCAAGGAGCTAACCCACATGGCATAGCAGACCTCTCCTGGTTCACCCACTGCTTCCCTCAGCAGTGTATTTCAGTAGACCCGCCTGTTCTGCTCCCCACTGTCTCTGGTGAATCCTCTCACCCCCCACACCTCTGGCCTACACCCCAGCTCTTGTGTGCATAAATAAATCTCTAAAAAATAATAAAATCAAAGGAGGAACGGTCACTAAGACAGGTAGCTGCACCTCAGTGGACATCTAACTCACAGTACCCTAACCAGTATTTTAGTCCTGGTCGGGCTAGTAAGTTTGAGGAAAGGGTTAAATGACTCTCTTTACTCCATTTTAGAAGTGAGTGTAGGATTAAACAATGTCAACAGTACAATTCAAAGAACGTAAGGATTGCCTGAAAATCTGAAAGGGTCAGCAATTATCTCTCAGATCTCAAAACGAGGGCAAAGAGGGGAAATACATTAAAACTTGAGCCCAATATTTTAAATGATGTTGTGAATATCAATACATAGTTCATCTTAATCATCCCCTTCTTTCCTATTACTTTGCCTTAAGGTGATTAGCCAGTTGGCAGTTGCCTGAGCAACTCACTGCTGATGGTCACAGGACAGCGTCCTAAATTGATTTTAGGTCTGATGAGTACCCAGAGCCAATGAAGCCTCAACAATCGATAATCAGATTTTACTAGAGAAACTGCCCACATAACAAAAGAAAATCATTAAAATCCATAACAAATGTGTTTTGTTATTTTTAGTTTTGTTTCTCTTCCTTGACCTTCTCCAGTCCTAATTCAGGCTTGATTAATTTCTCTGTGTGCATTTAAGGGAGACAGACATTTTCAGTAACTCCTAAAGAACGATTACTTCCTTCTTAAAAAAATGAGAAAAGGGGATGATGAACTTTTTTTTTTTTTTTTTGGTAAAAGTCCAATGCATCCTCAAATAAGCAAGATAGAAAATGGACCCGTTTAATTAAGATTTCTCAAAAAGAAACTATCATCAGCTCTAGGAAGAAAGAGAACGTGTGTGTTTTTACATTTTTCTGCTTTTCTCTCTGGTTTGCACTTCAAATACCAGCCTTTTTACCTGACTCACTCCTACAGTGAAAAGCCGATTTATAATGTGTTTCAATAAGCTATTAAAATTTTCAACCATGAGAGTTTTCTTGTTCTCTTGTCCTTTTTTCCCCTCCACCAAGCTCACTGAATGCAGAGATGCTCTGTGACACTGGCTGAGAGCAACAAATATTGATCTGTTTCCTCACAAGTCTACTAAAAAAAAAACAACAACAAAAACCCTGTTAGAATCATAACCTGCAGGAACTGAACAATGGTCATTAATCCTTTTGTTTCTTTCTTTTTTGAATAGCTACCAATCTAATTTTGGTTGTGAACAAAATCCTAATTTTCAGATTTTCCTATATTATATAGTCTTCCATTTTATTTATTTTAAGATTTATTTATTCATGCATATAAGAGCTGGGGTGCAGGCCTGAGGTGTGGGGGAGGGGGTGAGAGAACTCGCCTGAGACAGAGTGGGGAGCAGAACAGGCGAATATACTGAAATATACTGCTGAGGAGAGCAGCGGGGAGACAGGAGAGGTCTGAGTGCCATGGGGGTCAGCAACCTGGCCGGGGATCGAACTCGTGCTGCAGTGGCTGTGGATAGCTTCATAGTGCTGAGACTTACCCCTCTGCCTTCTCAGATTTAAAAAATGTTTTCTTCAATGAATTCTCTGCCCCAGACAAGTACCTAAATAATATCCTTGGGTGGGTGTGCTGGACATCAAACCCAAACTAAATACATTACTAACCATTAGAAACCATAAAGAAAAAGGTCTGGATAAGTCAATTACTATCATTTACAAACATATGTCACTTCGTGCCAAAAACACAGATTACGTAAGACGCTGCTCCACTTTGAGTCTTCCCAGGTTAACAAGGGGTTCAGGTCAGTATACTGTACATTCTGTGTTTGTCTGTTGTGTTTAGACCCCTGCCTGCATGCAAAGCTTGCTTTATTCATACCACCACCAACTTGAGATTGTTATAAAAGTGATATGACAGCTGAGACCAAATTTAATGCCCACGAGTACAAATATTCATCCCGAATCTTGGTTGTCTAGCTTCCCAAGTCCCTATTAATTCCCTGAAATGGAGAGAAGTAAGATATTTCAAAAAACAAAAAAAGATATTTCAAGCCACAAACCTGAGTCGTCCCATGAGAGGTGACGCACCTCACTAAGCAACTACTTAGGGCTTCCCAGCCTCCTCCTCAGCACCTGGTTATTTCCTTCAAGGCACATAACAAGACTTGTGCTTATGTATGAGTCATCTACTCTGGCTTTCTCTACCACCAGGCTGGGAGCTGGCTGAGGGCAGGCACTTTGTCTTATTTACGAGGGGAAACTGACCTCCTGGAAGGTACCTAGCCGAGAGTTGGAGCTCAATAAACAGGTGATGAGTGAACGATCAAATGGTGGAGTGACTATTTTGGGAGAAAGCTGCATTGATTTTATAGTTTGGGGTTATAAACATGCTGCGTGTGTGTGTGTGTGTGTGTGTGTGTGTGTGTGTGTGTGTGTTCTAGCTCTTGCAATTGTCAATTCAAATCCTAGAGTTTTGTGCAAATATTTTCCAGTCAATCAACAAATAAAACTGTTTATACAAGTTTGTGAAGGACACAAGAAATATAAAACATATGCCCTAACTCAAACAACATTGTTTAGTTAAGCAGCTTTCTCTTTTATATCACACCAAAATAAACAAATGATGAGGTAGAAAAGGTCTCTTAGTTTTTTTTTTTTTTTTCAGATTTACCCACTTCCATAATGCTTTGGCAAAGGCTATTTCTCCCCCTAACTTTGCCTAAAAAATAACCGAAAGTTATATATGTTCTCAAATGACATTAAACTACTGACATACAATCTCTTCCCAGGATCCTGTCAGGGCAGATGAGTTGTGGAGTTCAAACTCAATTTTTTTTTTTTCTTATTTTTGAAGGGTAATGCAGTGCCTGCACCATATGTTACATGGTTCCCACACGGGGGTGTAAGGTCACTCTAAGCAATCATCAGACACATTAACACGACTAAACAAAAACTTGTCGATATTTGAAATAAAGACAAATGGCTTAGGTCTTGACACCGAGTTCAGGGCAGAAAATTGATTTTCAAAACTTCCTCAATTTCAAAATTATGAATGGACGGAGGAGCTGACCTGACTTTCTCCAAAGACGTAGGACAGTAATGTCAGCAGCGTCTAAGAGATTGAGTGCCGGGAGGCATCTCTGGAAAGAGACATTTAGGGCAGTGCGGTGAGGAGGGAGCAGCTCTCCTGTATGTATCATTTGTCCAGTCTGCCCAAGGACATGCGTCCTACTCAGGAGGAAATAAGTTCTAGCCAAGATTGTTATGGGAGAATGATTACAGAGAACACCATGGCAATAGGAGGTGTTACTGTTTTGATGGGAAGAACACTGCAAGAGGCAGAGGACTTTTTTTGAGTCGCCTCCTGTGTTCATTAATTGATTCAACTGAGGTTTTCGAAGTTTACCATGCAGCGGGCTCAGGAAATGGAAAAAGATGGGGCATAAGACACAGTGCTCCCCTCTGGGGTAAATGGTCACTTTTTTACTGAATGCTCACAATGGGCTCCCACCCAGCGATGCCCGTGCCTCACCTATGACTTAGGATTTCAAAGGCACGTATTTAAGGTCCTGCTCTGCCATTTTCTCTAATTAGCAGTTACTTTGGACCTCGATTCCCTCCTCCCAGGATAAGTAATAATCATCACGGAGGGAGGGCTGTGGGGAGGAAGAAATGAGAATACTTGGGAAAGAATTCTGAAAATGAAGGTGGACGCTAAGAGTCAATCAACTTCCTGTAGCCAGGGGTCTGTCTCTGTTAGCATCGGTTTCTCCATTCACTCAACCACCACTTCAGAGTGACTTCCGTGTACCCAGCGGCGCTGCTGTGGGGCACCGGCTCGCACGGATGAATCACACCGGGACTGACTGCCCCGAGAGACCCAACATTTCCAGAGAGGGAGACTAGGCCACGGACACGCATCTCGAAGCAAGGGGTGACGTGGTGGCGTCACACAGCAGGGACCTCCCCTCACGCACACGGACGGTGAAAGCGTCGTCACCCTCCCGCCTGCACCCGGACAGGCCTTCCCGCACCCCCAAACAAGAGCTCAGTACCTGAGGGAAAGGGCCGCATCAGGCCTGTCCCCGCTCAAACTCCCCTTCCCGCTCAAAGCCCCTCCGTCTCTAGGCCGGTCCGATTCGACTCCACCAACCAGGACCGAGCGCCATAGCAGGTTGCACTTCCGCTGCCTCACTTCCGGCTGTTCATTTCCTGCGTCTGGGTTCTGACGCCCCCACCCCAGCCACGTGTCCCACGTGGGCACGTGCGGGTTGGAGGTTATCAAGTGGAAAGAAGGAGAAGTCCTGCTTTTCACAATCTGTTGGAGTGTGGTGCTGCTCCAGCCCTCCTTTCAAATGTGCGTTACTGGTGTAATTTTAACTGACTAGCAATGCCATCCCTGACTGAATTCCACCCCAAAAGGACCAAGAATAAAAGAATGTTATAGTAGTCTCTAGAAGTGAAGGAGCAGCGTGGATATGGGCGAGACAGAGTACCTCCAATGGTGCCCTCAGTTACCAAAAAGGGTAGTCAAAATAGCTGATTTTCAGTGAGTGCCCACTGCGTGCCAGGTGTCCAGCCAAGCAATAAGGATCCAGAGAACAAACAGGAGTCCCATCCCGTGCTGGGTGATTTTACAGGCTAATGGAGGTGACAGACACCGTCACAGAAGACTGTGACAGGAGATAGTGTAATAGGAGAGGAGTGAGCATCTAGTTCTGCCAAGGAATACTTAAGGGTAGGTTTCACAGAAGAGTTTACATCTGAATTGAGTCGTAAAAGATGACAGGGAGTTCACTAGATAAAGCAGAGGAGGCCATTAGAGGCAAAGGACACATCATGTGTACAGACTTGAAAGCCGAGAGAGCCTATTATCTCGCTAAAACTCCAAGTACTGTAGTTACTATGCTGTCGAGAAGGCTATTAGCAGAACAACAGAAGATGAAGTGGCAAAGGAGAGTTGAGTCATGAGGAAACTTGGCCGAATTACTTGGTGATTTTATCCAGCAGGCATTGAAAATATAGTCAAACCCACGTTTTAAAACACATTTGGTGGCTGAGTGGAATATTGACTAGATTGGAGGGGGAAGACTTAGGTTTAGTGGATGAAAGAAACATTTGTTTTTAGTTCCTGCTACTTCAATTCTAGTTATTATAACGACAGCCCACTTTATTGATACTACATGTACATAGGTAAGTATAATGCCAAATGAGAGAGATATGAAAGAAACTGGTGTGTTGTAACCAACTTAATGGGCTATATAATACAGAGTATGGAGGGTAGAACTAGAGGGATAGTGAAAACTGGCTTGGAAATGGGTTGTTCAGGGTCTTTGATGCCATGGTAAGGTGTTTGGAGTTTATAAAGTAATAAGGAGTAAGCAATAAGAATTTTCTGTATTGAGTTATAGCTTATGAAAATTTCTAACATGCGTATTTTATATAAATTTCAAAGGAACTCTGAAAAGTTGGCATTGCCCCATTTTACAGATGAGGAAGCTGAAACTGGAGAATATACATTCATTATACATCATTGAGCACCTGCTGTGTGCCGTGCAGGGTGCTTGGAAATGCAAGGGAGTTACAGTCTAATAGAGGAGACAGGAACAAATCAGCAAAATGATAATTACCACAATAAAGGCAATCATAGAATGTGATGGGAGTAAAAAGGGAAGGCTTCTTGGAGGAGGTGGTCTTGAGCTGAGTTTGCAGAAACAAATAGGTTTCATGAATTTCCCAGAAATATTCAACTAGAGAATGATTGAGCTGGAACCTGACCCCAGTCTCCTGTGCGCATGTCTGTCTCTTGCCCCTGCCCTAAGGACTGGTATTTGGTCCCTGATGTTGAGCCCCAATGACATACTCAGTTGCATGTCCACCTGTTGTATTTTGAGGTCAGGGCTCTCAATTTTTTCTTTTCCTTTTTCCTCCTTTTAAAATGAATCTCTGAGTGCATTTGAAAAATAGATTGATAGAAAAACAGAGGAACTGGAAGAAGAAAAGAATACTATGACAGAAATAAGGGATGAAGGCCAGAGTCAAGGCACAAGTAGCGGGCATGGTGCAGTGCTCCCCTCTGCTCACTCCTTTTCTTACATAGACTGTTGCATAAATGTTAAAGCATCGCGGTTACTGGCCTTGACTCCAAAAAATGTATGTGGAACTGAGGGAAGGAAGAGTCGGCGGTGACCTTTCTTCCTGGGTGGCCATGTAAAGGTGGTTGTTTGTCCACCTTGGGGCAAGGCCAAGGAGCAGGGTGGACAGGAAAGAAGAGGGGTTCTGTTTTAGATGTTTTGGCTGTGAGGAGCCTGGGGGGCAATAAGGGGAAGATGTCCAGGAGGCAGTTGAGTAGAAAGAACTAGAGCAAAGGAAGGCGTTCTAGGCTAGGCTCACAGACTTGAGAGTAGTCAGCAGATAGAAGGTGATTGAAAAGACCGACGGAAGTAGGAGAGTGGAACAAGCTCAAAGACTGAACCCCAATAAGGACAGGGAGGCCAGTAGCTGTGAGTGGTCTGATGAAGCTACAACTTGCGTTCACCGGTAAAGTGGGATTCTGTGCGAGGCCTTCTTATCTGCTTTCCTCCATTTGGGGGCACCATAATTTAGTTACAACACTGTCTCCAAATACAGACCTTCTTTTGCAGCAATAATTTGGTGTGCTGTCTCTCCCCAGGAACTCACAGTTTTATAAAAGTGAACAAAGTTTTCTTCGCTGGCTTTCAGGACATCACTTCTTTTTCTCTCTTGCCGACTGGTTGCTCCCGTTTATCTGCCCTCTCGACTGTGGAGGGCTCTGTTCTCTCTATCCATTCCCTCGGTGGTTTTTATCTCATCAGGTCATTTTAAACACCTTTCTTCTTTCTCTCAACAACTCTCGCGGCATCCTCAGCCCTAACCTCTCCTGGTCTCTAGACTCATCGATCTAACTGCCCTGCTGCCCCCACTGGTGTGTCTCAGGGACATCTCTCAAATGCAATCTGTCAAAAACCAAACTCCTGGTCTTCTCTTCCAAACGCGCTCCCCACAGCCACCCCATATCAGTAAACAACACACCCCAGCTTCTGGTTTCTCAGGCCGTGAGCCCCGCAGTTACCATGGCTGCTTCTCTGTCTCTTGAGTCACATGTCACAGCTGTCAGCTCATCTTTGAACACAGGGTGGTTACCAAGTCTAGGTAGAAGGTGGTCAGTAGGTAATAAGTGGTTAATTACTGCCACATTCCAAAGCACAATAAAATAACATCTGTGTTTCTAAGCTGTATGTATCCTGCATGTTTAGAATTCAACGACTTCCTACCAGCTGGGCTAAGTTGCCATTATCTCTTGCTAGGAATGTTGTAATAGTCTGCTAACTGGTCTCCCTGCTTTTTCTCTTGCTCCCTAAGAACCTATCTCAACACAACAATCAGAGTGATCTTTTTAAAACTTGAAACACAAGTGGGACATATCACCCCTTGGTTCAAAATCTTGCATTGTTTCCCATCTCACTCAGAACTAAATCCAAAGGCCTGGCCTCAGCAGGCAAGGCCCTGCGCCCTCTGGCCCCTGCTCCCACTCTGTCCTCCACCCTCACTCCTCTCCACCTCACTCAGTGAGTGACTCTGGTTCTGTTCTCTGATACCTTCCCAGCACCTAGAACAGTCCTAACACAGGGTAAATGTCCAAAGCTGAGATAGCGAATGAATGAAAAAGAGACTGCCTCAGTCCACATAATTGAATGCAAAGTACACATTTGACCACAAAGTAATTTAAGTATAATTATGGATAAAGTGTCTGACATTAGCAATGATTCCTCAAAAACTGCTGGAAAATTTTAAAGAAATAATGGATGGTTTTAAGGGCAATATGTCCATGGTGGATAAGCCGTTTGCATATATTCCTGAATCCTCCAATTTTGGCTGGTGTTTTTCTGAGCATTCCAAGACCGGAAGGACTGAAATGTTGGCATTCTCACGCTCTGGTCTGTATTCTTAGGTTTTGCCTTTGTGCTCCTTCAAGTGCAGAGCTGCCAAGAAACAAACCACTAAGTCCGCCTTGCTTCCCGCCCATCTGCTCTAGTGCACATCTGCCAATCATGACCTTCTACCAAAATAATTTCTCCATGCGACTTGCCTGCACCACTCTGCCCCATGCTGGTAAGGGATCAGGTTATGTCCTGCAGAGCAGAACCCTGGGGAAAAGCAGCTTCCTCGTTAGGGGCAAGCTGAAAGCTCCTGAGACTGTCTCCACAGCTCAATCACCTCTCCCCATCCTGGACACTCCCCAGTCGCGCATGTTTAAGGACTCCACGTTCAGCTGATTCAAAATCACTAACTTAGCCCGTGGACTTCAGGGCTCAAAGACTTAACAATGGAGCTGGATGTGATTAAAACTGCATGTGACACGGGGATGGCAAAGTCCTCAGGCTGTGAGGACAAAGGAGAGCTGAGGTCCATGTGGACTCCTTGTTTTCAATAGTAAACTTATTCTTGCACATTCTCTTTATAACGGGGTACCTTGTTCAGATGCAATTTGGATTGAAGAAAATTAGACAAACTTGCTTTAATTTTTTAAGGTTCTTTAGAGAACTTTAGAAGCAGCACATGGCTTCTTTTGTCTCATTCAACGACTATTTCCTGAGCACCTGCTGTGACCGAGGTGCCTGTGGACGCCACAGCAGATTCTGCTTCAGTATTTCAATAAAAATTTGGAGCAATGATAGCCAAGGGCAATTTTTAAAAGTAAATCTTGAGCAAGCTTTGGTATAAAAAGGCAGAGACAGAGAAAGATACCACTTTACAATGTAGAAGAAGTTTCAGTGTTAGAACCCCCACTTGAGTTTCACATGACACCCTCCTTCTTAGCCTTCAAGGCGTTGATGCCAGGAACATCCTGTGACCCCACAGGGTCCTCTTTATCTTGCATCTGGTCCCAAGCCTGTGAGTCGTGCCACTTTGCAAGTAGCAAAATCTCAAATTTTGTGCAAAAGGTGCTTTGTTGGCAATCCATTTTCTGGCAAGGGCAATGAGAGAGGAAGAGGCCTTCAAGCATCAAGCTTGCTACCAGAGGAAGAAACTTAAAGAGACACAGAACTCTGACTTTGAAGGTAAGAACTAAGTGACAAAAACTGTAGGTCAGTGAAAAATCTTAAAATTCTAGAAACCCTGTAGGTCAACCTACTCAAGAGAAAGCAAAATCCCCAAAATCTAAGTAACTGTGGCAAGACAGAGGTGAACTTATCCTGGCTGAAAGTTGTTGTATTTTTTTCATTTTCTTTTTTTCTAAGGGTGACATTATGGCTAAGAACTTGATGATGGACGGAATGCGCTAAGAAAGCATTTTCTTTGGCATTTCAACATGGCCAAGGGGCCCAGAGTGTCTTACATAAGTTCTCCTAAGAAATCCAGCTTGGCAGCTGCAGGGCACCCGAAGAGAGCATGGGACTTTTCCTTAAGACCATCTGTACTGCTGGTGGATATCTCCAAGATTTGAAATGTTCTTATGTGAACATAATCATTCACGGGGGAATTTGTTAAAACTGAAACCAAGCAGAAAGAAGCAAAAGTTTTTCAGTGAACCTTCTGCATTTTAGTTCAACTATGGCAGCAAGAAAACAAAACCACATAATCCGAGGCTCACGCCCAACTCGCTCAACCCCTGTGTCTGCTAGTTCCTGTGTGGTTTGCCTACAGACAGCCGGGCTGGGGAGGGGGTGGTTGCAGGAGGGAGTAGAAGGTATCGAGAGGATGCACTGTTAATGAATCTGCGAGCTAGTGCCTAGAGTGGAACTAGGAAGGCAGCACAAGGTGGATCTGTCCTCCGAAATGCAATAATTTTGATGTTTGAATTCATCTCCCTTCCTGCAAGAGAGGATTTGAATAACTCCGAAGTCAGGAGATCAGATCAACTCTTCTCTTCTGAAAGGTATGTCAGACAGTTCAATCCGCACACTAGAGATCTCGAACAGCCTTGTAATTTGTAGAACGTTCTTTATGAGCCAAGTCTAATTAAAATGAATCCCATGGGCTCTCTAAATATTACTTTTAATATGCCGGCCCGTCAACTAAGGTCCGTAAATCTGTTTGTGGTGATAGGACTGGACTGGACAAATGAACCAGAAGACGTGTCCCTTTGCCAGGCCATTACGCACACCAAAAAGACTCCGCTAATTGACTTCTGAGCCATCTCAGGGAAGGACTTGGGACTCTGGGATCACAGAGTCAATTTCCACTTCACCATTGTCAGCATTTAATCCCAATGGGTGTGGGGCCTGAGGGCAGACAGCAATGATGGGACTCTGGTCAAGGTCAGGATTCTCTCACGGCCTGCGTTTCGGCTTCTGTTATTATTTGCCTGACCTTTACAAAGAACGTCAGTTTGAGTTCCTTTACGAAAAGAAAATTTCGTGGGGGGATAGTTTTTTAAGAGGGTCGTGTTTATTGTCATCACTGTTAAGAGTTAAAGCCTAAGACAAGACGGTCTCTACTCGGGCGTCGGGGCTAAAGACAACTTTCAACCTCTTTATGCTGTTCATCCCACCTGTTCTGAACATAAGGCTTGAATACGCCCACCAGAGATTTCACTCACGTAAAAATATCTTATTTACATACCTAGAATTAGACTTTGTTAAAGTATGTGTAACTTAATTTGCACATGACTGAAAATACACATCCCCAGCAAACGAAGAAGGAAAATGTTTAGGATTCCACAGTCCCATGGAACTCGTACTTAAGTTTTCTCAACCGAGGTTGGGAAACCTCAAGTTGAATCCTTTATCTATCCAACTACATTATCTGAGACTATTTTGTTCTCAAGTGGGTGCCCCCACCTCTTTTTTCCTTCTTATTTTTGGTTTCAGAGAGAACATTTAGTATAAGTACACTCTGCTTTAACAACTCAGTATTGTTTATAAAACTTCACATTTATAAAATAAGTTTAAAGTGATTCTCCTTACCAAAGGATCTGTTATTAAATCGAAAACACTGTGTCACTGGAGAACCATTGAAATGCATTTAAATTTCAAGTTTTTAATATTCTGATTTATACCCTTTTCAAGGACTTTTTTTTTTTTTTTTGGTAGAGACATTACTATGTCATTAAATAAAACTACTTTGAGATTGAACTTGGAGTGTCTCCCAGGTAGTAAACCGTAATCTTATTCTCCTAAATTGTAATCGATTTTTATCTTTTTAAAATGACTTTACTAAAGCTGAGGGGAAGGAGGTGATCGATTTGTTCAGATGAAGAAATATCTCTACTGCTAATAGAATATCCTTTTGAATATCTACCACATCTTAGGCCCTGATGAAAATCCTTTTAGTTTTTTATTTCAATTGTTCTCCGTCTACCTCAGAGGGATATTGTAAGAATAAATGAGCTAACACAGAGAGGATGTGCCTGAGGAAAAAGACACAATGTGATCTCGTCATTAATTATGTCTTTGAATCTTGATCATTTTCTTCCCACCTCTTATACAAAATATATTTACTTACTGCCTGAAACCTTTTCTTTGCAAAGCATTGCCCTCTAGCAGAGCTGAAAACAATCCCAATTCCCAGGTATTCATTGGCTCCCAAGAGAACAACACCTGCTGGGGTTGGCAGGGTTGGCGTTCATGCCCAAACTGGAGCAGACCTCATCTCTTCCCTTAGATTGAGAAAAATCTACAGTTGTCCAAAAATGTGTCATGAAGTCTGATTCCAGGGGGAGTTCCTAAACAAGTAACAGTTGCTACTGGGTTGGTGCAGAGACAGATTCTGTGCTCTCATAAAACAAGTTCAAAACTTGGGCAGGAATCTTCATGGCCTCAGTTGCTTGAAGGAAAGCTTAGGGTGCTTGTCCACCTGCGGGATTTGGCCAGCTTATCTTGATATCTTGATTCTCCATAAAGACACAGCTCAGGGCCTCCCCCGGTGGCGCAGCGGTTGAGCGCTGCGCTGTGGAGCTGTCGGCGGCGCGCGATGTGAGTTCGACGCCCGGCTGGGGAGAATCCCACATGGCGCGGCAGACCTCTCCTGCCTCGCCCGCTGCTCCCCTCAGCAGTGTGTTTCTGATCTGCCTGTTCTGCTCCCCACTCTGTCTCTGGTGGACCCTCTCGCCGCCCCACGCCTCTGGCCTGTACCCCAACTTGTATGTATAAACAGACAAATCTTTAAAAAAAAAAAAAAAAGACACAGCTCAGCCCCGGGCCTCCCCTCATCCTCTCATTGTGCAGCTGCCAGGAGAGCAGAACTTCATTTCACAAATAAGCATCTTTTTGCTACCAGGTATGAGCATCTACTGAGGGCACTGTGTTACACGGCAAGCTATCTTTAACCGTGTTACTATTAAGTCTCTTTAAACTTGAGTAAACACATTTTAAAATAAAAGTTTTTAAAACAATTTTTTAAAATATGCATTCGTAGATAAATGCTTTAGAGAATTCAAAGAAACCATTGCAAAATACATAAAGCTAAAAGTCTAATGAAATGGAGAAAATGTGCAAGCATAAAGTTGAACTATTAGAACAATGAATTTCTCCAAGTTTAATAGCCATTAACTTTTTTCAGGTGTGTTGCTGTATTTATGCAACACATAAGTATTTCTTTCTGAACTACTAGTAAGTTACTGACAAAATGATATTTGACACCTAAAATATTTGACACCTTTGATTTCTTTTTTTAAATTCAGTTATTCTATGTCTATCCCATAGGGATATTGTAAGAATAAATGAGTTGACATAGACATGAAGGATATTCTCCAATATAACCACAATATCATTACCCCCTAGAAGGTGAACTATATCCTCTAAGAGCTAGTCCTTATCTAGCCTTCCCCATTTGGCCCCCCTTAAAAAAAAAACAAACTAGGATCTAATTTTTAAAAAGAAAAATGCACATTTTTCCATTTGGGTTTTTTTTTTTTGAAAAGATTTATGTATTCATGCATACAAGAACTGGGGTGTAGGCCAGAAGTGTGGGTTAGTGAGAGGATTCACCAGAGACAGAGTGGGGAGCAAAACAGGCAGATCTACTGAAATACACTGCTGAGGGGAGCAGCGGGAGAGATAGGAGAGGTCTGTTGAGCCATATGGGAAGATCCCTTGCTGGGGATCAAACTCATGTTGCAGTGGCTGCAGATAGCGTCATAGTGCTGAGACTTAATCCCTTGCACCACCAGGGAAGCCCCTGCGTTTGGATTTTGTGTTTCTATTGGCCATTGGATTTTTTAGCAGCTTAGGCCAGTTATCCCGTAAAATATCCCATGTTCAGGATTTGTTGTGGCCTCACTGTGGCATTTAATTTGTTCCTGTAGCCTTGCATTTTCTGTAAAGTCCAGGTTAGAAGAAGGGCGCGAATAGATTTCAGTTGAACAATTTTACAAGACCCCCCCCAACGGCAGGAGTCACACGGCCACCATGACCCTCTGCTTGCGCTGAATTTGATCACGGCTCCTGGTGGTGTCCTCCGATCAAGGAAATCCGTTGTAAAGGCGTATTTTCCCCTGTGCCATGAACAAGTAATCTGACACTTTGGACTGTGGTAACCTCTCCTTCCCCCATCAACTTTCACCCATTGGCTTAGGTGATAATCTGCCTAAGTCAACTACTCCGTTGGGGAGACGTGTACACATTTAGTCCGCAGCAAAGAAGAATCAGACCGCCGCATTCATCACTACAGCAAGAGCGAGTGCTTATTCAGTAAGGCCAGGTAATGACAGTAATAGCAGTGACAGTAACAGGTAACATTTACCAAGTTCTTGGCCTGGATCCAGACAGTCTGGGTTTGAATCGAACCCACCAGTCATTCACTGGGCAACTGGGGCAAGTTCCTTGGTCTGTCTGTGCTTTCATTTCTTAAGCTGTAAAGGGAGAATGGCAATGGCCCCATGTCATCAAACCGTTTTGAAGATTTAATGATTTATACATGTCAAAGTCCTAACATGATGTCCTCTACTCCTTGCCAATCACAGTTGTCACACATTATGGGAATGAACTCACTTATGTCTAATAGAGCGCCTGGCGTTGCATGCCCACAAGAGCCTTCTTTCGCTAGGGAGGATGGTGGCACCGAGGAGTTAAGTGCTTGCACACGGTCACTTCACTAGCATGTGATCCTAGATGTGAACCCAGTAGTCTGACCCCAGAACATTCTCTCTGAGTACTGGCAGTTACAATGAGAAGTAACATAAAGGAAAATGACTGGAAAGCAATAAGGGGACCCCTCACCTCTGCTACCCCCCTCCTACCACTGAGGTTTAAAGTTATTGAAAATCTGAGCATTGCTACTGAAATATTTTTTAGGTTCCATTCATCTGAATAATAGCTCTCTATAAAGCAGAGATGAGTCTCCTTATTGCGATGAGATAGCTTAAGGCTCCATATAAGTAACTTTAGACAGAAAAGATAATATCAGAAACTGGAAAATGTAGAACAATGAAGGAGTAGGAAGGGGAAAAATAGAAAGGAATAACACAAAAGGGGAGTTAGGAGACCTTGTAGCCGAGGGGCAGAAGATGATATTTTGATACAGCCAAAGGGGAAAAAGCTGTCTTATTTTTCACTCTCCTGTGCTCTGTAAGATTTTACCACTAAAACACAAGAGGATAGCCTTTGTCATGTTTATAATAGAGCACGTTGGGTTTCTCCATGGGACAATGGATGATGCTGGTTGGTGGGTAACTTCCTGCTTGGTTATCTCAAGCATTCAGATATTCTACCAGCCAGTCTTTGGCCCACAAAACAAAACCTGCACGGAAAAGGCCTTAAACAGCGAGAGGGCCCTGCCCCTGGTCAGCCTTGCAAAAGGGTCCCAGGCTGTCTTATCACACCTTCAACTGCCCTTTCAGAAAGCCCTCAAGTGTCATTTTCTAAAGAGAACTAAAAATAAATGAGGAAAAAAAATGCCCAACATTAATGATGTCTTTAATGCATTTCTAACACTGTCATTTGCTAAATTGGTTCTGCCTTTTTATGTGTTTTAATGAAAAGCAGGCTAATTGATCAACTGGTCATGAATGCCACTTTTTCATTTGTTTTTCTCCGTACCTTTTCCGCCTTTGAGAGCCATTGACTTAATGGGGCAGCCTCCACAAGGCTGTGATTTATGTTTTTTGTCTGATGTTTTGTGGGAAAATACTGGAAACAAACTGCTGAGAACTCAGTAGGAACTCAGTAAATAATCAGTGGATAGTTTTCTTGTTAACTATGATTTTAAAGAAAAATCTTTCTAAATAACTCAGAAATATTACTAGGGAAGTACACAAGAAAAAAAAACCAAAAGGCCTGGCTTATTTGTAATTTGAAATTCCTAGTCATCATTTTAAATGTCAAAAATGTTTGTCCTTTATGGAGCAAAATGTGAGGTCATATTCCCTTCCTTCAGATACGTTTATTCCCCAAAAATGGTGAATTGTTGAATCTCACCATAGATTAAATCTAATTGTTGCATTTTTAAATAGCAGCCCTTTATATCCATCACTATTATGCTCATTCCCAAACGCATAGGTTTTTCCTTTACTGGTGGGGTGAGGTGAAGGGTCAGAGACACATTGAGGAAGCTGAGGAGAGCTCTAGACCCCTCCCCAGAAAATAAAATGTGCCCTCATCCAGGGATCACAGGCCTCCTGCTCTTACTCCATACATCCTGGACACGAAACATTGCCTTTATCTGGAGTTTTTTCACCCTGAGACTTTACAGGGCTTTAAAGAGTTTTCACCCATCATTTCATCTGATTTGTTATGATCTTTGAGGTAAACAGAACACATGTTTTACCTCTCAGGTTGCAGAGCAGGGAAAGCAAAGCTCACAAGGTCAAGTGACTTGCCCAAGGTCATCTCGCTAAGGTCTGCCAAGGCTTGGAGCCCAGGGATCTTTGCTCAGTTGCCCAGAGCTCCTGCTACTCCAGGGTCTGGAATTGCAGGTACCCTTGGTGAGGCTTCTGGAAATCTCCATTCTGGCTCAGCTGGAAACTTCCTACTACCTCTGAACCAGACACTATTACCTCTCTGGGCCTCAGTTTCCTTCCTGGTGAGAGTTTCGAATTCGTGTTCTCTGAAGCACTTTGGTTCTGTTGCAAACCACCTAATCCCCCGGGACTGAAAACAAGCACAATGGCTTTTTCTGCAGTAGATAGCAAGGGCGTTCAACTCCTCCCTGCCAGCAGTAAGAGCCAGCCTCAGTTCCTCCTCAATCCCAAGCCCTGTGAGGAACTGTAAACATCAGTAGTGCCTTTGTGGGCTGTTTGTGTGTTGTTCAGCTGGTTGCTTCATTTTCCTGCAGGGCCAGCCAGCTGCCTTCCTGAGATTCTGCTCTGACTCTAAACTCTTCGTCAGACACACACACATGGTATTTTATTATCCCTCTTGGGTCATTCAGAGTATAATATGGATATAAATAAAGCCGATGAACTTATTTTGGGTTGATAGAACTTAGCCTTCTAAAACAGTTACGCCTCTTGAAGGACCCAAACCTTCCACATGATTTTTCATTATTAAGAATTATTTCCTTAAATGTCCTTGAAATGTGCTTAGAAATTGGAGCTTGTGGGAGGCCCGCAGCACTGAGTCAGAAGCCCAGAGACGAAAAATGGCGTGACCAAGCCCTGCCCTTGTGGGGGCACTTGCAGAGTATAATCAGGAGTAATATGTGTGCTGGCATTTGTTTTAGATTTATAACAAAGTACCCGTTGCCTACGCTGTCAGGTGTACACAACCCAGGATCCAACCCCCATTTAAACCTGGGTCTATCCAGGAAGCTAAAACCAGCAGAAGAGTCTGTGTGTAAACTGGGGTTCTCTAACATTCATTGCCAGGCAGGGGAAGCTCAGAACCCAAGAGCTTGTGCCCTCCTACCCTGCTCTTGTGCCTCCGGGCTACTTTGTGCCTGTGTGGATAGGCTGGGGCCTCCATCACCAGGAAGGCGAAATCTCTATTTGTGGTTACCAACTGATAACAAGAATCGGGGATCTTGGTGCTGTGTTTCAGCTCTCTGCATTTTTTTAAAAGATGTATTATTTATGCATACAGGAGCTGGGGTGCAGGCCAGAGGTGGGGGGGTGAAAGGATACGCCAGAGACAGAGTGGGGAGCAGAACAGACAGATTGACTAAAACACACTGCTGAGGGGAGCAGCGGGCGAGGCAGGAGAGGTCTGCTGCACCCTGTGGGAAGCTCCCTGGCTGGGGATCAAACTCTGCTGCAGTGGCTGCGGATAGCTTCACACTGCTGAGACTTAACCCCTTGAGCCACCAGGGAGACCCTGCTCTTTGCATTTTCTACATGCCCTCCAGGCTGGCCAGTGGCTACAGCATCCACTTCTCAGAAGTGCACCATTTGCTCCTTGCAGAGTCAGGTCACTCAGTTGTGGGAGATTATGCCCTCGGGTGAGGTGGGCGACAGAGCGTGAACTCAGCCACAGGGATGACTCACTCTGCCCCTCCACTCCTCTGTCTCTGCTGCACAGGAGGCTTAGGAAGAGTCAGGCCTCGTTACCCAGAAGCATTTTCGGATCTTTGATACAATCTTAATAAGCGACAACTCATTTATAGAATGTGTCACCTGCACCTGCTTATTTAAACAAACTCATTTTGCGGGATTTCTATTGTCCAGACCACTGTTGTACCACAGATGCTATATCGCTGTAGAGAGCAGACACCAGGTGATGATGTGATGGTCACTACTGTCCTGTAAATAGCCAAGGAAATAAAGACAGAGAGAGTGCGAAGCCAAAGAGTCGTCCCTCCCCTCCCCACCCCGCCCCCACCAGTGGCCCCAGGAGGCCGATGCCTGAGGCAGGAAACTTTGCTTTTCTCCATCGTGGAGACTTAACTTATATTTGAAAATGGGAGCCATGGGGAAAGGTCAACTTTACGGCACAGCGGGCTTTGTCAATGCCTGTTATTTCATCTCGGGAAGGGTCAATTAGGCGTTATCATCACCAAGAGAGCTTGCTGGAACGCTTGTCATGCAGATGCTATACAGAATGACCTGTCTTGCTTGAATTCATCTTTTGGCAGCGTCAGCAGATACTCGATCCCTAACTTGAGATACCCCAACGAACTGAGAACATTCAGGATAATAAAACAAAAATAAAATAAGGGCCTGTTCCCTAAGCAACTAATAAGTTTGTAGGGAAACTGAGCCAAAAGCACAAAAATGCTGCTGCAGGGATAAATTGGGGCTTCTGGAAAGTGGGGGGCCTGCAGGCGGAGGGAGGCAGCTTGGGAAAGAGGCACAAATGCATCCCCGAAATTTCCCACTTCAAGGGAAACAGGAGGAACAGGGTCCCATCCTCTTGAATATCTGTTTCTTTTCCGACAACAGAGTGGAAAGAGCCCTAGTGAATTTTTTTTCTTGCAGTGCCAGAAACTAAACTTCTTCCACTGGATTTCTCTCTTTTCCCATGTAGCCTGTTCTTCTCTCACTTGGTCCTTCTCAGTCTTCTTTTTCAAGCATAAGTATTCTTAGAAGCATGCCTGATGTGGTTTTGTATATTGTCATCCATCATTATAAGTGTCCCCTAAATCATTGTAGCTAAGTTGGGACAAAACTGTCCAGGAGTTGTCTGGCAAATACGGAACACCATGGAGTAGTTGCCTCCCTGGATCTATGCCCTATACTTCTATTAATATGGCCCCAGATTGCATTAGTCTTTTTGGCATTCATGCTACACTGCTGACTCATACTGAAATAGTAACCAACTAAAGTCCAGGCATTCCCAGGTGTTAAAAGTTTCATTCTATACTTGGCTATTGTTTTTTTTTAAGCCACTAGGTACAAAGGTTTACATTTAGAGACATTTATCCCCATCATACTTGATCATTCTGAGAACAACCTATCAAAACATTTCAGAGCCATCATGTTGTCCCCCCTCTGGCTGGTGAGTTCTTACTTGCTGGCCAGAGGGCACAGCCAGTCTTACGCAGCAAGAGGCCTCAAAAGGGTCGGGACTTTATTTTCTCCTTCCCATTCATCAATTCTCTGCATCCCCGGACAGATCTGCCTCTTTGACAAACTAGTGTGTCTCCTTCTTCCTTTCTGTGAAATAGAAACACAGGCGAGTGGCCTTTTCCTTCCGAAAGGTACACGACATGCTGTCTGCACACCTGGAAAAGTTACTCAGAAGCAGTGTTTTCTGAGAGGAGGAAATTTTATTTCAGGCCTCGACAGTTTTGAACATCTGATTAGTCTTATCACTACATGTTACAGTAAATAACATTCATTTTGGCAAGTGTTTTAAAGCTGGAAGTTCACTGGTTTGGGACGGGAAGAATGTCTTGTGATGTCAGTGTAATTGCCCCAAGCATTTTTGGAACTTGAGTAAACGCAATCCAGTGTATCAGTTTTATTGCCAGGTCTCATTTACAGTAATTTTCCTCTCTCCAGCCCCTCCCCGAGGCTCATCTCCAGCCTCTACTGTTAGTAACAGGAGGACTACAAAGACTTGAAGTTTAGGTGTCCCGCAGACTCCTGGAGACCTCTAAAAGCCTTGCCCAACTAGTTTAGCAGTTATAGGTTTTCATGGCCTGCCAAAGCAAAGAACTCACCAGTAACTTGTAGAATATTTATAGAATTCCAGGTTAATGGAAATGCCACGTTTCCAAATATATCCCTGAGAGCAGTTTCCGACATTGCAGAAGGTGCACTGACATTTTTCAAGTCTGTCATGTTAGTGCAAATTTTAATGCTGCTCTGGCGTCAGGGTCATCGTTAGGATTCAAGTAGCCCCTCCGCCGCCACCGGTAGTCACCCAGGGCCTGGCTGCGTTGTGTGATGTGCCAAGACCCTGTAGTCCTGACACCACCTGGAGCCTGTCAGAAAGGGGGATCTCAGATCCTTCCTGAAACCTACAGAATCAGAATTAAACCCCCTGCTGATTCTATGCACAAAAAAAGTTGAGAGAACTCATCCAGAGTGAAGAGATGTCATCCCGTTTTACCCATTGCCTGCCTTGTGACAAATACCAACCCCACAAAATTTCATTCGGTGTTTACTGAAAGTTTATAGAACTGTTAGTTAAAACTGGACCAGACTTAACTACCCTGTCGGGACACGGGGAAATCTTCCTCACGCCTCTGGACCCTTCTTGGGCTGGGTCAGTAATCGCATGGCATCAGACTGGCTAGCAAAGGGGGAAAATCAATCAATTACTTTGTGTGGAACTTAGTATGGCTGTAAGTTATAAAGACTAGCAAAGGGCACCAGAAATATTTACCCTGCATTTAGGGACCCAGAGTGTCCAGGAGAGAGTGGGGGGGAGACTTCCCATGACAGAAAAGGAGCGGGGGGTGGGGGGGGGGACCACACCCTTACTCTGAGAGTAAAGATGGGATTAAAGAGGACAAGCTCCCTACTAGACCTCCAGCTGCCTCAGAGCCTCCCAGCTACATTCTTCTAGGCCATAAAAGGGGGGTGGGCAGTGATTGCTTCTTTCATTAGGAAAAGGGAAGAAATTTGGGGAGCGATGATTTCAGATTAGAAATGGGAAGGACATAGGCAAGGACAGAAACTTCTTTCCCCAGGTCCCCCATGGATCTCAGCCCAAATAATCTGCATTCTGTAAGAAATAGTAATAGACTCCCCAAGCTCAAGGCTTTGATCAACCTCCAGCTGCCACACCAATGGGATTAGAGGCCTCCTCTGGGCCTATTGGGAATTGTCTATCTGGCCCTTTGGGGGAGAGCAACCCCACAATTCTATATACATTCAGCTCAAAGTAGCTATAATTGACTTCAAAATAGTCTTGCCTTTCTGGGTTCTTGTAGAGGTGAGGTTGTCAACAGGGGGTGATTCTGAGCCCTCGTCCCAGGCACATTTGGTGATGCCTGGACATACTGCTTGTCACAATTTGGGGAGTGGGGGTGCTGCTGGTATCTGGTGTAGACCAGCGACACCGCTAGGGACCCTACAATGCACAGAGATGGCCCCACAACGAAGACTCAGCCAACTGTTGGTAGAGAGTAAGAGGTGGAGAAGCCCATTGAAAAGTTTATGGTTTGTGGAGAAAGACTCAGAGGTGCAACCGTTCCTGCTAGAAAGTTCTAGGAGACGGAGCCAAGGGGCATCACGACAGGATGTGCAAACAGGACCCAAAACTTAGAGATCTCATTGGCTTTATCGAAGATTCAAGAATCAGCAGCACTTGGTGTACGTACTACAAGCGCTTACAGAAAAAGGGGGTACTTGTAGACAGAAAGAGGTGGAACGAGGTATTTTGCAAACAAAGATTTTATTTCAGGTAAAGCCTCCTTCCCTCGGGGAAGGCGGGGAGTCTGGTGGTGCAGATGACCCGCTGGTGCTGAGAAGGAAACTCCAGATTGATTTGGTATAAGGTTACACTTTGGGGAGAAGTTGAAACTATGTTGAAATAAGGTATTAAGTCTGGGTGGGGGCCCAGCATGAAAGACTCCATTTTGGACCTGTTTTTTCTATTTTTAACAATGATTGTCAAAAGCAAGCAGACTGGCAGGGATGGCAGCGGGAGCATGGCGGGCAGGGATCCAGCTACAGGTAAGAGGAGACCGCTAGGAAAGATCTGGAACAAAGACAGCCATCTGCAGGTGACAGGGCTGAGGTTCAGACGCTGGACACCAGCAATAAGCTGGGGCTGGGGCAGGTGAGAACTGCAGAGACTCGACTTCGGTCCTATAGAGGATACTGCTGTGGTATTGGAAACAAAACAAAACAAAACAAAACAGAAAGGATTTGGAGTCTTAGCTTAGGCGTCCACGGGTGGATTTCTGGCACACCCGGTAAGATGTGGGCTTAGGGAGGAGGTGGCATCTCACTTGCTAGAACTGGGACAGCTCAGAGCTGGGTCCACATCGGGGTGACCTGAAGCAGAGCAGGCTGAGGGTTCCGCTACAGTGAGCGCCTTCAATCCTCCCCAGCCGAGAGAGGCTTAGTGCTGAGTACACAGTCTGGTTTTCTTGCAAGAAGGGTCAAGTGCTTCCAGCTATGGAAGAAAGTGGGCAAGAAATAAGCCAGGTCCTGACACTGGCTGCTGAAAACTCACAGGATAAGAACCAGAATAGATCTGGAGAGGTCCTCTGGGTCATTTCTCTTCTGCCGAATGCCAACAGTGTTTTGGAAAGATTATCTACTCTGCACTCTTCAGCTGTAAAATTTCCAGGGAAAGATTTCTTAAAGATCTCTGTTGGTGCCTAAAACCCCTCCAAGTCAAAACTGCTTCCCCATTCCTAATCCTAAATGTCCTTACTGGGATGTAAAATGACTTTCTTTCATCCTACCTGCTTACCACGCGCTCTCCAGCATTCAGTAAGGGTAAAAAACACAAACTAGGGCCTCCCCGGTGGCGCAGCGGTTAAGC
>PVIJ01002898.1:118589-147876 GCA_004024925.1 Scalopus aquaticus
AAAAAAAAAAAAAAAAAAAAAAAAAAAAAAAACACAAACTACTTCTACAACCAACCCAGCCTTCCCTTCTCTGAGCTAAAGAAGCTCAGTTCCATTAGCAAGTCAACCTGCATCTCTCTCCAACCTTTTTATTTTTTAAAGACTTATTTATTTATGCATACAAGAGCTGGGGTGTAGGCCAGAGGTGTGGGGGTGGTGAGAGGATTCACCATAGACAGAGTGGGGAGCAGAACAGGCAGATTGACTGAAACACACTGCTGAGGGGAGCGGTGAGTGAGACAGGAGAGGTCTGTTGCGCCCTGTGGGTCAGCTCCCTGGACGGAGATTGAACTCATGCTGCAGTAGCTCTGGGTAGCTTCATAGTGCTGAGACTGAACCCCTCGCGCCACCAACCTTTTAATCCCGTGTTTCTCTATGAGCCTTCTCCAAGCCTTCCTGCTTGTGAAAGCCACCACTGAAATGTATTTATTAAATATACGCTGTGTGTTGACTGGCCTTTGACCACGGAAAGCAAAGAAAGGCAAATACACAAGCATACACATGGTTCTGTTGGTTTTTCTGCCTCTTCTCTCTCCAAAGGGCTATCAGTCTTTGCCAGGTTCCTGGTGGCGTTGGCGCACACTCTCAGGCTGAGTTCTAGCCTAACATTTTGGTTTCCCTGAATGTGCTTTTGCTGTGGCCTTCACCTAAGGACAGCGCAGTGCACTCTCCTATAAAATGGCTCTTCTGGGAAGTTAGCCGTAACTATAACCTGGATAAATGCATTTGCTCTGTTCCCGAGAAGGTATTACACTGTCATGTGGATTTTGTCTCAAATGAGCTGCAAAACTAAGTTCTTTTCCGTGGAAAGGGATTTATTCAAGCGAATTCACTCTCTTTGCAGCAACTGGATTAATTTCATTTCATCTCATACCTCTAAGTAGAAATACAAACCTATTGACAGCTGGCTGAACGGATAGGTTGGTGCATTCAACGTCAATCAGATTTATTCCAACTAGATCCCAGTAACCCTGGTGTCCTGGCTGTTTGAGCATCCGTAGAGTGACTGCAGAACTCACGCTTCAGCTCCTGCTTCGGGGCAGTTTGTTAAAGTTACAGGAGACGGGATGTCACAGTGAGAGGGATGGCGGGTGTAAGGTGAGCTGAGCTTTCCTTCCCTTCTTCCGGCTAGACCTGTTCTCTCGCATCTGTTGTAAAACAGATACTCATTTTCTCCTATACCCATTGCTTGTGCAGGGGTTGGGGGGGTGGGAGGATGGGGGCTTGGGGGAATGTTCCCCAACTCTTTGGATGCTTCTCAGGTTGGTGGAGCCAACAAATTAACATCAGACAGATGAGTAGGGAAAAAAGGATCAATTAGATTTTTTTGTATCCAGCAAATTTAAGTTCTAGAATAAACGGCCAGAGGAGGGTTTTTATTCATGAGCTAATGAAGGGGATGCAGATTTGGGCACACGTGGTGGGGACTCACAGGACGGGAAACGGGGACTCTCCTGTGACAAAACCAGGTGCTCTCGATCTTTGCCCTGCCATAAGATAGTTTCTTTGATAAGAAGGTTCTTTCCGGATATGTCCCTGAATCTGGGTAATCTTTAATCTTCTGGGTGGTTAAAGTAACAAGAACAGTTCCTCTTAAAGTCTGCGGGGTCTTGATTCACCTTAATTCCACTTACCAAGGGGATAGATACAAGAAAAAGCCTATTCTGGACAATCCGGGGAGCTCTGTCTGGACCTTGGGGAGGCCTATCCTCCACCATGTTCTAAAAGGCAGCATTGTGTGTACTTGAATTGTGGTTCACATTCACTGCTCAAACACAGACCCAGCCCCTCTATGGTTGGCGGGTCCCGACTGCAGGCTTGCTGTGCTTCAGCCCAGAGCTGCTGCCCACCCAGCGGGCCACACCCTCCGCTGCTGCCTCCTCTGCCCTCCCCCCCAGCCCCTCTCACTCCCAAAGCCAGGGGTGCATCTTCCTACCCCCACACCCTCAACTCTCAGCTCTCCTTCCCTCTGTCTTGGGCCCCTTCCTTTCATTTCTCCTCAATAGCTGACTTCATCCTGGCTGGGGCTCCTAACACGATGAGGCTGCTCGTGAAAATTCTTCTGACTTCTATAACTGGTAGTGACTTTCAGAAGAAACAGCTCATGGAAATGAGCCTGCAGTGCCCAGCGCTGTTACTCGGATCAAAATTGATAATGTGTAGAAAAAAGGACTAGAGTGCTCTCTGAAGGTAATTCCGCCAGCCCTGGAAGCTGCATTATAGGATCTCAGGGTTTAAAAAGCAGTTGAATGATATCTAAAACCTGAGTAAGATTGGATAGCACCTTTGGAAAGAACATTTGAGAACCTGGGGCCTACCCTCCATCAGCGATCTAGGGGCCTTCCACACTGTCCAGTCAGAGCACACCTACCTGGCTGGGAGTCCAAGCACTGTTCCAAGGACTATGTCCACTCACCTTTCTGGAACAAAGCTTCCGTTCTGCCTGAGCTCCTCCACTCCCAGCAGTCACCTTCAAAAATTATAGCCAAGCTTCCAGGGCTGGCTTGAGCCCCCATGCCCCCACCCCCCAGCTCTTTCCCAGATGGAATGAATCTCTTCTCCCCTGCAGTCACGTCAGTCTCTGTTAGAGTTATCAACGTGGGTACCCCGCTCCCCAAATCCACCAGGCACTGCCGAAGGGCAGGGCGGGATGGGCCTCTGCAGAACCCTCCCCTCCCCCCAGGAAAGGCAGCAACAGCCCAAAGTGGCGTGACCACAGATAGAGGGGAGATTCATGGGCAAAAGAAACATTCTTCAGAAAGGCTGGTCTGGTGTGGAAGTGCCTTACTGGAGGGCAGAAGGTCCTCTGAGCTGGAACCGGGTTATCACACAGACAGAAAAGTCCATAGGTGGTAAGCACGTGGTGGCACCTCATTATTCTCCTCTGCTTTTCTGGACATTGGCAATGCTTTAAAGATTTATTTTTATTTATTTTTATCTATAAGAACTGGGTGTAGGCCAGAGGTGTGGGGGTGGTGAGAGGATTCTCCAGAGACAGAGTGGGGAGCAGAACAGGTGGATCAACTGAAACACACTGCTGAGGGGAGCAGTGGGGAGACAGGAGAGGTCTGCTGCACCATGTGGGTCAGCTCCCTGGCCAGGGATCGAACTCGTGCCACAGTGGCTGGCGATAGCTTGATAGTGCTGAGACTTTAAGCCCTGAGCCACCAGGAAGGCCCATTTTGTATTTTTTTTTTAAAGATTTATTTTATTTATACATACAAGCTGGGGTACAGGCCAGAGGTGTGGGGCGACAAGAGGGTTCACCAGAGACAGAGTGGGGAGCAGAACAGGCAGATCAGAAACACACTGCTGAGGGGAGCAGCGGGCGAGGCAGGAGAGGTCTGCCGCACCATGTGGGATTCTCCCCGGCCGGGCGTCGAACTCGCGTCGCCGCTGCCGACAGCTCCACAGCGCAGTGCTTAACCGCTGCGCCACCGGGGAGGCCCCCCATTTTGTATTTTTAAATGAACAGAAGAAGACCCTGTCCCCTCTAAAAGTTCATGAGTTGGGTACCTCTCATTGGAATTTGATTTTCAGCCTAGTTTTCCTGTACTTAAAACGGCAACAGTCATCCTCGGCCTTCCTGCGTGGCTGTATTTTACTACAGTATTTTAGCTACTGAGCTCCTTGTTCAGACTATCTCACGCCAGCCACACTGCTCTGCGCCCCGCTTGATAGAATCACCTCGTGCAGCTCAGGGTCCCTTGGAGAGTGAAAAGTACCACTTCATAGCACATTAAAAAAAAATCCTTGAGCTCTTTTATTATCTTAATACTTTATTGTTGGCAGTGCAGAGCTCCCCTTTTAGGAATCATCTCGAAAGCCAGGAGCCATATAACCACTGCCAAGTGTGCACTAGGTGCTCAATAATTCTCAAAACATGGCGTACCTCTAGATGAAAGGCAGCGTCAGTCCTGGAGTCTCCAACTGCTGCTCTTAGAAATCACGGGGGAAAATGGGAATTTGGGGAAAAGATCCCACACTGTTATGGAAACTGCACTGATGAAAGCAGATTGTAATTTCGTTGAGAGTGATCTGACACACAATTATTGGAGGGATTTATTGTTATCACGGATGAAAGCTGTGTTGTGACTATAATAGAAGATTGGCTCGGTGCCTCCCTGCGATGCCAGCTCCACGATCCCTCTGCTCTTTCATTGGCAGCCCAGCCCCCCAACTGGGTGCCACTCGGGCCTGGCACAGACCCCTAACCTCGAACTCCAGCCAACTCCCCTAACAGCACACCTCCTCCGCCTCACCTGCCACACGCTTCTTGTTCTCCAACGCTGCTCCCTGAGATCGGGGCTTTCAGTGAGTTAAAAAGGGAAATATAGAATTACCTCTCTCTATCCATGTGTTAAGTGTTCTTGTAGACTTAAATGAGAGCACTTGTACAAATCCACTTGAACTCTTTCTTAAGATATGCTAATTTTTTTCTCTCTTTGATTGAACTGTTGAACTTTTGGATATAGGACTGGTTATTACCTGGAGTATGTTTGGAACTCTCCTGCTCTAACCATTCTAAAATGTAATTAGCATTAAGACATTATTGTAGGGGGCACATACCTAGAGCTGGGATCTCATTAGACAGCACAGATCGAACAAAAGTCTGTGCGCGCCTGCCTCAAAGAAATCTCCCAGGAAATCCAGGGCATTGGAGGAACACTTAAAATGGTGATTTCACGAGCCCTCGCCTGCTCCTCTGTTTAATTTGCTTAAGGATCCAAATGTAAAGATTGTGGCTCTTCTGTCTGTAAAATGAAAGCAACTCTTTTCTCAGAACTCGGCTTATGTAATGTGTCCGCTGCCGCCAGGCTGGGTCAACCAAAACCAAAGTAATACATTGTGGAGTTCTAGCTTCCCACCCCCCCACCCCCCGAGGCATGCAGAGCATTTGAAGGCATCATTCCATTCATCCCAGCAACAACAGATGTTCCAGAGAATGAATATTCTCCAGGAGATAGTTAGCAAATGTGGGAAAACTGAGGCCCGAGGAGGTGCAATAACTCGCAGGTTATTCAGCTCCTCCTCAAACCTTCCCCGTCTCTGCTACCATAGAAGGAGCTCTTTATTCTCTGAATTGCAAATCATTTCATGCTGTCTGCTCAGTTATTTCAGTGCGTGCACCCCAGTTTGGGACCAATCCCAGCGGTTATGAAACCTTATATGAATAATAATGAAGCTCTTCGTGCCTGTAATCCCAAAGGTTACTGTCTTTGGTTCATGGCAGGGCAACTTGTATGCCCCCCTCAGGCCCTCGATGATAGGAACCTTCCAGACAAACCTTGCTTGATTCTGCCATCCACCTCATTTGTAAACCTATAATGTGTTTTAATGCTCAGAGACGTGTCATAGAGACAATAATTTCTCATTATTAGAATAACATTTTTCCTTAATTGCAAAAATATTTCTGACCTGCATTTATTCTTGTCGTGGCTGTGTGCACAAGCAGAGTCTTGCCTGCCTCTCCAATATATTAATGATGTATTAATTTGCTTCCCCACTGCTACCCAAACAAAAAACAGAAAGGATTTCTCTAAGTCATGAAACGTGAAATGAAGGTAACAATCTGTTCATTATTTTTTTAAGGGCAGTCTCAGCATTAAGTTGTATAGCAAAATTTAGGACTGATTTTTGACAGATCAGAGAAAACCCCACTCAGTTAATAAAACATTTGTTTAGCACCTACTGTGTACAAACTCTGGGAAGCAAAAAAGCCTCAGACAAAATTGCCCAATTTAGTTTTATGGTCCAGTTAGAAAGCAATAAAGGTCAAGGTAGGGTACGTGTTTTGATTTAGTGTCAATTAGCTTAAATAGATTAGATTGAACCATATGAAATTGACCTTGAGTGACAATTTTTTTACCAAAGGAAGTGCAATTTCATATAATTCAGTACCAGCTATTCATTTTCTTTCTATTTTTTTTAAATTAACTGATTCGTTGTCACTATCAGAAAGTCAATAGAAGGTGACACGGGTCAGAGGTGTGAGTCCTGTATTTTTTTTTTCTTTGTTTCTGTAGACTCGACAGTAACATGTATTTTGTAGCTTTAAGGTTTCTGATGATCTTTGACACCTGGTTTGATTGCGTGTCACAGACAACACTGTTTCCCTCCAGGGTCCTATTCCCCAGTTCAGTTCTTCATGTCATCTCCTTTGCGATCTTCGTGCAAAACCATCTTCCCTATCCCCTTCTTTTCTGCAGAGATGTTTGATTGCAGAGTCCTCCGTCATTTTTGAAACGTTTCTCTAGAAGAGATTAAATCAACATCGAGGTGTGCCTACCGATCTCTGCCTGACAGGGCTCCGGCACGCAGAGCAGATTGCCATGCAATTTGGTGGATTGTACTCTGTGACATCCCTTCTCCAGCTCCTTCAGCATCTGGCAAATACTTCCCGGTCCTCTCCCAAACATGGTGCTGGATAAACAAAAATATGCACCTTCATATAAATACAAATTTAGTGCTGACTGTCCCCAGGCACTGCTCTAAGTGCCCACGTGCATTCACCTGTCCACCCTGCCCCAGAGGGTAGAGCCCATTGTTCTGTCCATTTTAAAGATGAGGAAACTGAGGCCAGAGATGTTAAGGGAGCATCTAAAACCTAACAATAAGCTAAGGCACCAATAACTTTTCTGGTTCACGGTTGGGGGGCGGAGGGGACATGATGTATTGCAAAGTCCATGCTTTTCCCAGACCACGAACTCAGTGTGACAAGCTGGCAAAGTTAGCAGTGCCTCCTGACGTCCTAAGTGTGTGTGATGTCAGAAAAACACTCACGTCCGTCACGCCCAGTTTCCTGCCAACTCAGGGCCCTAAGATGTGCCTCCCCTCGTGCACGCTGGCCGCTGGCTGGCCAGCACATTCTGCAGCATCACATCTTACCCCAAATCTTATCACCACCTGCCCAAGCCCCAACACTATCAAGAAAACGTTCACTCATCTTCCCGTTATGCCCAACGTGTGAACACTGATAACACATCTAAATTCGAAGAAAATCAACAGAAGTCATCTCAGTCAACCTGAAAAGTCCAGTGACTCATTCACACCCCTCTTGGGCTCCTGCTGGGAGCCCCAGTTCTCCTGAACCTCCTACAGTCTGGGGAGCAGCTCTGAGCCTGATCACGCTCCCCCCGTCGGGCTTCCGAGCCGCTGAACAAGCTGCCCCACTCTGCGCTGGTGGTGACCCCCGCTGTTTCTGTCCCCAAGGCAGGCAGAACAGGGTCACCTTGGTAAAAATAACAGGGAAGAAGATGCTGGCTTTTCAGCCCCACGAGTAAACTCCATCGCTCTGGAGGGAAAATCATAAAATCTAAATTTGACTAGATTTATGTCAGGTCTTATAAATACATGCACACACGTGGACGCTCAAACAACAGCGCTCCCTGCCAAAGGCAAGACTAGAGCTGGTCAACCGACTCACAGAACAAAGAAACGGAAAACGGGTACTGTCACCTTTCTACATGGGTGCACATGCACACACATGCACACACACACGTACATGCAAGCATACACAGTGGTGTCGTGAAGCCCACAAGACAGCTAGTTGCCCTGGTAAGAAGGACAGTGAGTGCATTCGAGGATTTTCTTGCTTAAATGTAAACTAGCCTCGTGAACTTTTTCGGCTTTCACAAGCTTGGCTTTAGGTCTCCGTCCTCAGAGGGGTTCTGCCACCTGTTGTAGCCTCTTGAAGAACAGTAAGAGTGAGGCCTCAGAAGCCAGACAGCCCAAGCTAGAGCGCCAGCATACCCTCCCCAGCTGTGTGGCCAGAGTAAATGCTTAACCACTCTGTGCCTCCATTTCCTCGCCTGTAAAATGGGAATAATACAAGTGAATCCGACCCACGCGGGTTAGTGGTGAATGGTTGATGAAATAGTACCAGGTAAAGAGCTGAGAGCAATGCCTGGCTCAGAGTAAGCTCTCAGGGAAGGTGAGTTATTTGTAACGGAAACTTGAGGAGAGAAACACTGGATTCTTTTTTGTTTTTGACTTTAATCTTTGTAGCACTTTCATCACATTTTTTTTCTTCTTTTGTGTAACTGCTGAAGTATATTCAGCTGTCCTTGGAGTCCAATCTTGCCATTCATTTAAAAACCCTGGTTAAGTCTCTTCAAGTTTGTCCTCTGCAGTAAATGATGTAGATGACTTAATCATTCTGTTTCACGTGCTTTCATCATGTATTTGAACTTCTCAACCACCTCCAGATTCGGTGCACACAGAAATATTGTCAAGGAAAATTTGGTTTTGCAAGTATGATGATCTCAGTCCATTAGCTCAAATGTGTGAAGTTGTTGTTCAAGAGAGCAAAACTAAGTTCCTTGCCCTATTGGTCAGGGGCTGGTACTTTGTTGTGTTGCCAGGGTCACCTGATTCTCAAAGGCAGAGTTCAACACAAGCCAAGTCCAAAGAGACCATGGGTCATTCCTTCATTCATCAAATAGTTGTGAGGGCCTACTATGCGCTGGGTACTGCACTAGGCTCTCTCAGATGGCCAATAAGACACTCCCCCTTGGAGGCACCTATAGGTGGGGAGGTAAACAAGCCACTGCAAATCTTCCATCAGATGCTGGACTTGAAGTGAGAAGGTACCAGGGTACCCTTGGAGCAGAAAAAGGCAGAATTCAGCTCTAGTTGGACCAGCTGGCTGCACAGAGAAGGTGACTTTTGACCCATAATAAAGGGTAGCGAGAACTGAGGGCAAAGAGGAGGAGAGGATTCGAGGAGGAAGACACACAGGGGAATGGTGTACATGCGGTGTCTCTAGGGAGGGAACCTCCCCTGGTGCTGGCATCCTGGGCCCAAGACCTAGGAAGATGCCCAGGTCACCGGGGTCAGTTTTGGGTCACCAGGCCAAGAATTTGACCTCCACCTACAACCATAGGGTTTTATACAAATCACCCTGGAAATGATGATAAGAAGAGAGTGCAGGCATTCGAGCCCAGAGCTGGGGAGATGTGGGCTTCAGGGTCATGGGGAGAGATGATAAAGTCTGCCCTAAGGAGTAGGTGATGGAAAAGGGGGAGTCTATTTAAGGTCTATTTATTTATTTATTTTTTTAAAAAGATTTATTTTATTTATGCATACAAGCTGGGGTATAGGCCGGAGGTGTGGGGTGGTGAGAGGATTCACCAGAGACAGAGTGGGGAGCAGAGCAGGCAAACCGACTGAAGTACACTGCTGAGGGGAGCAGCAAGTGAGGCAGGAGAGGTCTGCTGCGCCATGTGGGAAGCTCCCTGGCCGGGTATCGAACTTGTGCTGCAGTGGTTCTGGATAGCTTCATAGTGCTGCGCTTAACACGCTGCGCCACCAGGGAGGCCTATTTAAGGTCTATTTAAATGATAGGGATTAAAGACCCGGGCAGAGATGGATGGACATAAGACTTGGGGAAGAGGAGGCAAAGAGAAGGCTGAGTCCAGAAGCAGTCGTAGATTTCTAGTGTGGACCACAGGAGGGCTGTGTCTCCATATGGTGCCCTCCCCTGTGGAGTGAATGCAAGGGGGCACCCGTCCTGCCCTAGACATGCAGGAGAGACGTAGGTCCTGCTACAAGTCAGAGACTGGTGCCAGCTCCACGCGCAAAGAGGAGTATCCCTATTCCTTACTAGTTATTCTTTTAAAAAGCCCCCTCAGTATATGAGTTAAGATAATATTCATGCAGGAATCTTCTTTTTTTTTTAAATATACTTTTGTTGTTTTTTATGTCTTTTACATTTTGTATTCCCCTTGGGTAGCCCACCACCAATTCACCCGTGATCCATCTCCATGGTCCCTTGTGTTCTTTTCTAAGGAATCCTCATTTTTAATTTTCGGGAAATTAATTCTCCAAACACAGTAAGAGGTTAGCTTTATTTCAATGATCTATGCCTGGTACAGTGTATTATGACTTAGTTGCTTACTTATTATCCTCCCTCCCCACTGGAACATAAGCTGCAGAAGGCCAGGGACCCCGACTCTTGTTCCCACCTGCTCCCCCCAGCACCTAAAACTTTGTTGACTCGTGATGGATGCTCCATAAATGTCTGTGGAGTAGATCGATTTCTATGTGAGTAAGAAGAAACAACCGTGTCCTTTACTAGCAGCGGGGAGGAGAGCAGAGAGAAAAATCTGAACTTAAAAGAGTTTTTCATTAACAGATTGAATTTGCTAAAAAGGAGTTGAAGTTTCAAAGCTATTTTTCTTCCTGAAGTTCTACTTCTGGGAAAATCACAGCTGTCAGCTTGGAAGGCGGTTTTTGCTGCCCAGTTACCCGTTCTGCACATTTGTACCTATTGGCAGAACTCGGCTTCCTTAAATGCTGCTGGATCAGTAAGGAAATGGTGATTTTCCTTATTGGTTTAATGCCAGTTCCTCTTTCCTGAAAAACCCCGAGTGTTGCTCAATGGAACATGTACGATAAAAACTGGACATTGGGGGCCCACGGTGAATTGAGGCGCTCGTGCTTGGTCATGTGATGTTGTTCCGCCCCCCTCCTCTCAGGCTTGAGGGTTCACTTGCTTTCCCCTGGAAATAGCAGAGTGGCTACCTCTCAGTGATGGCACAGATGCTTCTTTTGATCTGCAAAAGAGCTCATTCCTGGATGAACTTTAAGCTCCGAAGGAACATTTGTAAAATACTGTTTATGAATCGTGGGAGAAATATTTTCCCTTCTCACTCCCCCAAAAAGTTTGCCCAGACCACTCTTTCCAAGGCAAAGGGAATTTCAGAGCACAGCAAGTGATCGACCTTCCCAGGGGCTTACTCAGTAGTCCCCTAGGGCCTCCCTGGTGGCACAAGGGGTTAAGACTCAGCACTATGAAGCACCCACAGCCACTGCAGCACAAGTTCCAGCCCCAGCCAGGGAGCTTCCCACATGCCACAGCAGACCTCTCCTGCCTCAACCGCTGCTCCCCGTAGCAGTGTATTTCAGTGGATCCGCCTGTTCTGCTCCCCACTCTGTCTCTGATGAATCCTCACATCGCCCCCCACTTCTGGCCTACACACCCCAGCTCTTGTATGTGTAAATAAATAAACAAATAAATAAATCTTTTTTAAAAAAATACTACCCAGAGGCCCCACGTAGGAACCCTGGCCTGGGCCAGTGTTTCAAGGCTAGGCCTGCAGGCAACGAAGAGGGGTTCCCTTCCTATGGGGCTCACAGATTAGCTGGGGCAGCGAGTCACAAATCACAAAGTGAAATTAACAGTCACTTGTGGAAGTCAAGTCAGTAAGAGCTGCCCAGGGTTGGGACGAGGACCAAGGTAAGCAGACGGCATCCCCGAGGACATGGACTTGATTGGACTTGGACCTTGAGTGGGAGCTGGAGTGAGAAAGGGCAGAGTGGTAGGAACACTGGGGGCGCCCATTGCTGGGGTCCCACTGACCGAGGTGGGGGTTGAGGCAGGTAGTGCTGGGAAGGCCTGAGTTTCTAAGTAATGTGGAGTCATTGAGAGTTTTTGAGCAGAAATGATGTGAGTTAAACAACGCTTTAGAGAAACTAAATCAATCAACCGGGGGTCTGTGCTATGAATTTAAGTGGGGGTGTTCAGACTCCAAACAATGGGGCGCTCCCAGTCGGACAGACATCTCCCTCACCCAGCACATTCCTGTGATTGGGCCTTGAGCTTCCTGTGAATGTGCGTGACGTGCCTGCCCGTGCTGGGAGAAGCACTCAGGCCCCGTGGGGGCCACAAGCCAACCTCGGAGAATCCAGGCGACACAGAGCAAGGGAGCAGGAAGGAATCAGTTTCTAGTTCTAGTTCAGCTTCTAGTTCTCAGCGCATGGCTGATTTCCTGCGACCTGCCACTGAACATGCTGTTCTCTTTGCTAGGAACCCCCTACTGCCTCTCCTCTGGGTAGACTAAAGTCTCCCTCCTGGGACCTCCATGCTGCTCTGTCTTCGCAGCCTCCCACCCCTCACCAGCCTCCCACCCCTCACCTGGAGCTCTCTGCGGGCAGAGAGGCAGGAATGCATCACTGACTATGCACCACACAGCCTGGAGAGTGGCACACACTAGGTGTAAATATCCCGTGAATGAATGGATGAGCAAATGGCATTGCCTTCTTGGTGCATGCATTCATTTAATCAATACGTATTGAGAAATGACTGACAATCAGCACTATGGTGGACATTGAAATGTCAGAATATACCAGTGCAGGGCCTCCCCGGTGGCGCAGCCATTAGGCGCTGTGCTGTGGAACTGTCGGCGACATGAGTTTGACGCCCAGCAGGGGAGATTCCCACATGGTGTGGCAGACCTCTCCTGCCTCGCCCACTGCTCCCCTCAGCAGTGTGTTTCCGTCGATCTGCCTGTTCTGCTCCCCGCTCTGTCTCTGGTGAACCCTCTCGCTGCCCCACACCTCTGGTCTGTACCCCAGCTTGTATGCATAAATAAATAAATCTTAAAAAATAAAAATGAATATACCAGTGCACTCACACGCCAAACAATGCACGCATAAATTATGCATGTGAAGTGTTCACAGGCAGCCGAGGGCTGGGCACCTAGCTGCAAACACCAGGGCCAGCAAATGCAGTAAAGTGTGCGCCAGATGTCCCTGAAATTTACAAAGAACCCAGAACCAAAAATGACAGTTAGTGCCATAAGCCCTGTAAAGGAAAAAAGAAAAAATGCAAAAGAACAAAAGAGCCTCCAGCAGAAGGAAGTGGCTATGGTTTTTTCTCTGCACTCTAGCCGGGGGTGGGGAAGATTTCTAAAAGCACTCTGTGCTGGGCAGGTTTGTGTAAGTCTGAGTTCCTCAAGGGTTGGCTTTAGGAACTGTTAGGAAAATTCGCTGCCATGCAAGAGCCGGGGGATTGTTTTTTATTCCACTGGAAATTGTTAATGGGAACTGCATTAGCGGCCCCTTATCGCTCTGACTGATAGAGACAGCAGGTTCACCCAAGCAATTCTGGAACTCTGATCACCGCCAATTAGGGGAACATTGTCTGGCTGACATAATCAAGTGAGTATAAATATATTTATCGTGATTGGAATGGGGAAGGGAGACAGTAGAAAGATTGAGGCAGAAGCTGCCCCTCCCCCACTCCTTGCCAGGCACCAGCTGGAGGAGACACGTGGCTCTGTCACCCAGGACTCAGCAGAGGTGGCCTCTGGCTTTTTGGGGTGGAATGCCCGGATAATTCAGAACTAGCCGTGTTTTTCCCAGAAGGGACCCCGTCTCTCCTTATTTTTCCTTCTCCTTTCCTCCCCTCTTTTCACGTTCACTTGTGCGGAAGCTGAACAGAGGAGAGAAACCAGATGCCACAGTGACCCCATTTGAATCCCGCCTTGTCGGCCACGCTGCCCCAACTCAGCTTGTCTGCTGTTCACAGTGACGGCTGGGGACAGCACCGCGCAGGGGACAGGGCAGCGTGTCCAATTCACTGCCGACTTGTGGAACTTTGCTAAGAAGGTCTGTGATGCATCTCAGAGCCGGGCTTGAAAGACCCCGATAAAAACTAGTTCCTGCCGTGGACTCGGTAGGGAGGGATGGCGCACATTTAAACGAATGAAAGAGGAGGCGCGCTGAAGTCACTTCTGGTGTATTCTTGTCTGGCTGGAGAGCGGGTATCGTTGAAACGATTTCACCCCAGCCCCAGACCAAGGGCTGGGGTGGGGTTCCAGTGGTCCATGCGCCCTGTGATGCGTCAGGCAGACTCCAAGACCCGCATCCTGCAAGCGTCCACCGGTCCACACGGGGCCAGTGCATCCAGCGCGCCCGCTTCTCCCCTGCTGGACCGTTTGATGAGGGCAATAATAGGGCTGCGCGGATTTCTCAGCCCTAGTGACCCTGTCTGGGCACTTTCGGGGGGCTGCACCAGAGGAAGGAAACGCCTTCCCTGCGTCCTGTCCCCTTCTGCCGGTTGGTCTTTAGAACTGCAGTTGCTCCCAGCCTGTCTTCTCGAATTTGACAAAAACTGTTTTGTTGAGGGTGGCACAGATAGGATCTGCGATGATATAAGGGGGAAAGGTGTCCATAAAGGAAATAAATAAGGAGCCCGTGTAGGAGAAATTTATTTACAGAAATCGCTGGGCAGACCGGCCTCTGACCACCTTATCCAGTCTTCATGTGCTAAATTTTCCTTCTTCACCATGTACCGGCTGTTCAGAAATTTTCAAGGCCAAACTCTTTTCATCCAGTAACCAGAAATTCCTGTCTCTTTTGCTTTTCCAGTTTTAATGAAGGAAATGTGTCTTTTTCTGGTCTTCTACCTCTTGCCAAGTATATCGTTGGGTTTTCTGTTTGTGTGTGTTTTGAGATCTAGAGCTCATTTATCCCCAAGGGAGAAAGAAAGTTGTTCCATAGTTACCTTGAACAACTCCTCACTTACAGTGGGAACACGCTCTATTCACCATCTTGTGTCGATTTTTGTTTCCTTGAAACAGAGATTTCTTGGTTCTTTCTTTATTTGGTTCTGCTTTTGAATAATGTGTCTATCTCCTTTGGGTTTTTTTGCTTTGGGGGCTGGTTCTATGAAACCCTTAGATTTATTGAGGACCCTAATTGTGTTCGGTCCTGCGGTTCCTTGGAAATCCTCCCTGCTTGAAAGTTGAGTGGAGCCGCTCATGTGAATGTTAACCCCATCCTGATCTACTGGTTTTCGGCTGTGTAGATGGGGTCAAAAACTGCCTTCTATCAAGATGGCATCATAGGCTGGTCTTGTCTTCTGCGGGCAGCAAGACCGGGGCTGTGCGGCAGGGCAGGCTTGGGTGCCTTGCTTCTCTTTGCTGAACCTCAAGTTCCTTCTTCTAGATGCTGATGGCACCCACAGGGCAGTCTGCTCTTGTTTGTTGTTCTCCATAACAAGATTAAACGGAGCCAGCAGGAAGAGCCTAGCCTAACCCCAGAATATAGGTGCAAATTCCATACTGCTGTGAGGTGTTTTTGGCCCAAACATCCTGATGGTGTCTAGTGTTGTATTCAATGCTTGCCGTTTAGGTACAGGGATAAAACCTCTCGAGCACACTCGAAGCTCTTGACCTGGTTGGACATTATATCTTAGCTCATTTTGATTCTTTTTATTCTGGCTACTTCTTGCTAGGAAGTAGTCAAAAAGAGGAAAGAATAGCAGGGTTGCACTAATGTCTGCTTCCTGGGTTTGGCATGTACTAAGATGATATAAGATACCACCATTGGGGGAAGCGGGGTGAAGAGTACAAGAAACCTCTGTGTACTACTTTTTGTGATTTCCTATGGGTCTATAACAATTTCAAAATATAAAGTTTAATGAGAGACAAAGAGAGAATGGAGAAGCAATTAGGAGAAATGAGTGGTCCCTGGCTAGATATTTACATTTTGTTTGTGTCTTTCTTCCCTTTCCACATAGAGATTTTGTGAACAGTCAGATATAGTAGTCAGGGCTCATTTTTCTATAGAGGAGAAGAAAGAGGTAACCCCAACATGGGGTTAGAAGGCCTACTGCCTTCCCCCAACCCCCTTTCTACATAAACTTGCCTGCTGCATTCACACTCACCCTGTCTTCCTTCCTTCCCACCCAAGGGAGATAACTTGCCTGCTGTTACAAATGAACTCCTCCACTTACACAAGGCACCCATCCCTTCCTGCTCTTTCCGAAGCTCAGTCTTGCTCCATAATCTCTAATGTGAGCTCTTTCTTACCCAGGGCTTTAACAATTGTCTGTATGGGAATGGCTCCCAAATGGATCTGTCTACCCAGCCCTTTTTACTGAGCTCCACATCTACAAGTGTAGCCCCTGACTGGGAATCTCTACCTAGATGATTCACAAGCATTTCAAACCGCTTCCAAATTATCTTTTCCTCCTATATTCCCTTGTCTCTGAAAATATCAATACTCTCACCTTACTGCCCACAGCAGAAATCCAAGTTCCATCTAGAACCATGCTGCTCAATATGGTGGCCTCTGACCACTGGTGTTCAATATGGTGGCCACTGGCCACTGGTGTTCAGTATGGCGGCCACTGACCATCCCTATGAGACTGGTCCAAATAGAGATGTGCTATAAGCATAACACACATGCAGGCTTAGTTAAAAAAAAAAGCAAAATCAATATTTTAGACTGATTTCATGTTGAAATGATAATAGTTTGGATCCATTGGGTTAAATAAAATTGATTGCTACTTTTTAATGTGCCTCTAGAATGTTGAAAATTACAGGTGTGCCTCACATTTCTGGCTCGCCTTGTGTTACTATTGCCCACATTGCTTTGACTCTTTGCCTTTCAGCTACTCCAAATTGATAAAAAATTCACAGGGATTCTCTTGAGCTGAGATAAGGGACAATATTAGTTCAATGCGTAGGCTGGATTTGAATCCTAGCTCCAACACTTTTTATACATGTGAACTTAAGCAATTATTTAATCTCTTTGAGCCCTGGTTTCCTCATCTGTCAGGTGGACATACTAGTAGCTCCTGCTCTCCAGTTCTTAAATGACCGGATGTGTTTAAAGTGCTTACTATGGCGATAAACACATGTGCAAAGGCCCCATGCAAGAGGAAGAACATGGTTTTTCATTGTCGTATTTCATATCATTTCTGACCATTGTCATATTTCATATCATTTCTGGCCACGACGACTGTAATCATTTCTCCACCTCCAGTTTACCTTGCCGTCCAGTCATTCATACTGCCACTCAAGTAAACATTTCCTAATGCAAATATTAACAAAATTTTAGCTCCCTATCACCCTGGGCTGAAGCCCAAAGCCTTTGGCATGCTATGCAAAGCCCTCCATGACCTGCGCCATCTCCTTCGATCACCCCTCCCATCTCATGCCAGTCCACAATAGCCAAGGAACCAACTGGGCTCCTCAATTCCTATTTGCACGAACCATTTTCTCTATCTGCCGTTCACATGTCCTCTGCTTTCAGCCAGACTTAGTTCAATTATCACCTTATTTGGGAAGCTTTCCCTGGTCCCTCCCATACCTGTCTCCATTCCAGGCTGTATCAGAGGCTTCTCCTTTGGGCTATTTTTCCACTTGCGGTTTGGCTCCATTGAGTCAACTTCTCTGTCTTTCCTATAAGGCTGAGCCATCTGAGGTCCAGGATGGGCTCTCTAGTCCACTCTGTAGCTCCGTGCCAAGTGAGATGCCTGAACAAAGTGGGACCCAGTAAATGTTTGTTGAGCAAAAGCCGAAACCCTGGGAGACACTCTTTAGAGCTACAAGGAGAGCAAGAGCTCAGTGAGGTCAAGCAGCAGGAAACTAGTGTGAGCAGAAATTGCCACTTCTTAGCCATGGAGACAGGAGAGAGAGAAAAGAATCATAGAGGATTTGAAAGGAAAGGCTATAAGAAAGAGAAGCCCCTGAGAAGAACAGAAGCGCATTTGGTACTGTCAGTGATTTAGTAACTTCCTTTATGATGTTCCAGGAAGAGACAGGGCTCCAGGAAGGCAAAATCATATAAAGAAAGGATGAGGTATCGGCAACCAATTCAAGGATTATTTGTCATCAGGACCAGATACATGGGCGATGTGAATAAATGTCAACCTGGTGACTACGTGATAGGACTACTAATAATTTAACTGGGGCTGATGCCCAGGAATTTTATTTTTTTTTTTACTTTGGTGCAAATGCCAAGCATGGAAAAATTTGACAAGTTATAGGAATGAGAAAGCAGATAGTGAATTTGAGAATAACAAAGTGAAATGCCAGAAAAATCAGGAGGGAAATATCTGAATACGTCAGAGGGCTCTGAGGGTTCCTGCTTTACCACAATAGGGATTAAAAGAAAATTCGCTTATAAAAAAAAGCAGAAATTCCAATATATGAAACCTCCTTGTCAAAACACACAGTGTTCTGGAATGCACAGTGGTAAAAGCACGCCTTTTGACCCACACAATATGAAAAGTAGCAAATAACATAAAAAAGGTAGAGAAGTATTGATAGGAGGAATGACATTTCGTGCCTCACAGGATGTTCGAAGGAGAAAATAGGCACTTCTGCACATACCCATCACTGCCCAAGAACACCTACAGGCTTCATTCCAAGACCCCAAGTCTCACCCCACTGGTTAACCTATGCCCCAGTCTTCAAGTCGGAAGTCATATGGGACAGGTTTTGTGGGAGGTGAAGGGGAAGCAGGGAGAATTCAGATGAGAAGGAGAAAGATCAAATGACTCCTTGGCATCCTTCTTAGCAAGGCGCCAGTCCATCACTTGGAAATTTCTGTGGAGATGGTAAACATTGGGGACCTACTGAAAGTAGAAAATGACTTGTTGTTTATCTGAAATTCAGACTGAACTGGGCCCTCTGCATTTTATCTAGCATCCTGACCTGATGAGGTCTGCATTCTACGTCCATCCTTCTACCACTTGTGAGTCTCAGGAGCTGTCGAGAAATATGCATAAAATAGCTGAGGTTAACAACTAATAACTAGCTAGTTGACAAAGCATGCCTACTGTGCGCTGGGCACCGTAATAGGTGGTTGAGATGGATATTGCAAACATTCTTCACCAGAACATGAGATCGGCACTGTTATTATTCCTGTTGTAAATATGAGGAAACTGAGGCTCAAGAAGATTAAATAGCTTGCTCAGCTTGGGTCACCCCCATGGCGATGGCAGAGCCAGGATTTGAACTCTGGCAGCCTGACTCCAGAGCCCAGGTGTCTGACCACCTACCTCACTGGTTATGGCAGCAGCACTAAGCAAGAGATAGACATATTGAGGACCCTCAGAAGAGCAAGAGAGCAGGTCTGAGTAGGACCTGAAAGGAGCAGCTGTATTTAGGTCACTGGCTTTAAGTTAGAAAAATATGCCCCTAACTTTAAGCAGATGTAGTCCCACAGTGGGACTCATGCTTGATTGGAAGAGCACCAGATGAATTCCAGCCCCCTCTGCAGTCTGAAGCAGAAGCCCTTGCACAGTGAACAACCTGCACGACTGTACATAGCAGCCTGCACTAGATGGCAGAAGGAGAACCAGTGCAGAGGCGAGGACACAGATGGGGAACTCGGAGAAATAATGAGAAACCATCCACTACACACATTTGCATGGGGTAGGTGGTATTCTAAAGTCCATTTAGAGAGCTGGGGTAGGGGAGAGACTGCTGAAGTCCTGAAATGACAAGAGAAGATTTGAGTGGATTTGGGAGGTGATGTGGCAATATGACATTGAGGAATTCTGAATGGGAAAGCTTCATCAGGCATCTTTGCTCCATCGAGCAGGTGGGAGGTGAGGGAGGATGGAGGCACAGTAGGGTAACAGCAGCCCATTTAAAAGGCATAACGAAAAGAGGCTCAACAGGCTAGAAAAGAGGACCAGGAACAAGGAACAGAAAACACAAGAGGGAAAGTGTGTAAGAAGATGAATTTCTTCCACTTTGCACTTCCCTGACTACGGTTCTGAAGGAAGCCTGGGTCACTTCCTATGGGGTGATCAGATAGGAGTGGGGTGATCACTGATAAGGAGAGGGCCACGGGCTCAGCACAGCTGGGTTTCAGCAGAGCATTTGGTTGCATTTTCCCTGACACCCCAGAGAATAAAATGAAGAAAAGTAAACTGAATGATAACAACTTATCCTGGTAGATTTGCGCTGATAGTCAAAAAAGATGATTAATGCCAACAGGGAGGAAGTTTGTTTTTTTTTTAAAGATTTATTTTATATTTATACATACAAGCTGGGGTACAGGCCAGAGGCGTGGGGCGGCGAGAGGGTTCACCAGAGACAGAGTGGGGAGCAGAACAGGCAGATCAGAAACACACTGCTGAGGGGAGCAGCGGGCAAGGCAGGAGAGGTCTGCCGCGCCATGTGGAATTCTCCCTGGCCAGGCATCGAACTCGCGTTGCCGCTGCCGACAGCTCCACAGCGCCACCAGGGAGGCCCCACGGAGGGAGTTTTTAAGTAAAGAGTCTGAGTTTAGAGATAACAGGTGTGCTCTAGATCGCACAGCTGGTGAGTGAAACAGCTTTGCCTGACTTCCAGGTCAACATTCCATTAGGTGTGGAATAAGACCAAGACACCGTCAAGTTTGCTGATAAGAAGAGTTGGAAGAGATAAGCAGAGGGAAGGGGTACAATGCCACCCCCAAAGTGATTGTGATGTACTTAACCTTGAGCCCACGGGAGAAGACAAAAACAAGATGAAAGTCAAAAAGATTAAACTTGAGGCTCATGTTTTGGTTCCAAACAGCCCCATTGACGTGGTGAGACTGGCTGGACCCTTTGACAGCGAGAGCCCCAGGGTTCCTTAACTTTCTAAACGCCAGCAGTGCACAAGACCCTCAAAACCCACCATATGGACAAAAGAGTCCAATGGTTCTACCTGCTCAGCCCAGGTCAACCCAGATCTTGGATGTTGGGTAATTCTAGCAACATGTCTTAAAATGAGCGAAAATCTGAGATGTAATAAAAGGAAGAGAACCAGAAAGCAAGGGATCCGAACCCAGTCACTTGGAGGTTGAGGGAGGAGCCCAGGAAATTCAAGCTTAGAAGTAAGCATTTGGGTTTGTATCATTTTCATATCCTCAATTTTTTTTTCTTCTTTGGGCAGAATTCAGGTGAAAGATGATAGCGTGACATTTTTCTTATTAAGATATACACAAGCCCCTGGGCCATTAGTCCTCTCTCCCCAATACCCCAGCTCCGCCCTGCACCCCGTTTCCTCTCACCTCCATCCTACGGGAAAGACTGGACTTCCAACTTTGAGACTGTAAGATCTAGGGCTTTCAAACTGGTGATCAAAAAGAAAAAGAACTACTTTAAACAAGGCAGATACAGGTATTCCTCCGTTCAAGCAAACTCACATGAAGACCTAACACTTTGTGGTCCGCTCACGTATTAGTGTTTTTTGTCACCAGTATCAGGTGGCCACTCACATATTAATACGTGTTCATCTAGTCTCCGGTTTTTCACGCCACGGTGGATTTATTTGGAACTATTAGGAGCTATTTCTTTGATCGTACTCAGTCTAGAAGCTTTACACATTGTTTTGGTGAAAGTGTAAGGTGTTTTATGAGAGATACTACAGTTTTTTTAATATCCAGTAGTTCAGGAGTTGTGTGTGTTTTATTGAATGCTTCTACCATTCATGCGGTGGCACAGAAAATGGCCGGCCCCAAGGGCTGGTAAATTTAAAGGGCACTGGCACACAAAGTGTTAACTTTCTGAAACATGGCATTATTATAATTAGCCACTACTTGAGATTGCTCACTATAGGATTGCTTCTGTTGGCAGCTTTGAAGTACCTCTCTGGGGTGACTTGATATATAAAAATGAAATGACTGCCTACTTTTCAGAGGTAGACTTAAGGAAGGAAGCAAGGAAAGCTGTTCTACAGGCTAAGGCCCACTCTGCAGGCTTTTGAGACTGACCAATGACTGTGTTCCAACCATACGTGGGACTCGGGAATATCAAAGTGACAAGAAGCTGTAGGTAGTGTGATCAGACAGTGATTGGCTCTACATCTTTGTGCTTGGCTCAGAGAAGAACTACGGGGCCTCCCTGGTGGCGTACGGGTTAAGTCTCAGTGCTGTCACCACTGCAGCCTAAGTTCGATCTCCGGCCTGGGAGCTGACCCACAGGGTGCAGCAGACCTCCCCTGTCTCAACCGCTGCTCCCCTCAACAGTGTATTTCAGTCAATCTGCCTGTTCTGCTCCCCACTCTGTCTCTGGTGAATCCTCTCACTGCCCCCCACACCTCTGGCCTACAACCCAGCTCTTCTATGCGCAAAAAAAAAAAAAAAGAATATGAACTAAGGCAGCACAGAGCATGACACCAAGTATGATGGTGACGTTTCTGAGAAATGTTGCAGCGCTGAGAGGTGGAGGCTTTCAAACTGTTGGTAAATGTACTAAAGCGTCCAGAGCCCAAATCAAGAAAACCAACATGAAAGGCCCAGGAGGAGAGACCAGGAAGACCCCATGAGATCCTGGTGATCCATTTGAGAAGAAATCATGATATGGATAGAAAATAGGAAGTGCCCAAAATTAGATGACTGCATCAAGAAGATGTGCTACATGTACACAATGGAGTACTATATAGCATTCAAAAATGATAAACACATGCAATTCGCAGCAACCTGGATGGAGCTAGAAGGGATCATGCTTAGTGAAATAAGCCAAAAGGAAAAAGGGAAATATCGAATGGCTTCACTTATAACAGGAATATAGGGGAACCAAATAAAAGAGAGACATTTAGTGAGAGAGGGGGCGGATAGGGGCTCAGAAAGGGGAGCACGGGGGACTATGGTGACAGCTCACGGGTGAATTGGTGGTGGGAAACCTACAGGAATACACGATAATGTAAAAGACATAAATAATAACAATTTTTTTTAAATGTTAAAAAAAATAGGAAGTAAAAAAAACAAAGTCTGGAGATTTGGAAAATGTCTGTCTGTCTGCCTCTTTCTACCCTTGGATTCACATCCCCACCTCCGCCCTGCCTGCCTTTCTCACAGGGCTCATGAAGTAACTTCTGGTTCTGGGTGGGAGTTTGAATGCTTTGTTCAGGTTTGGGTTTTGCCACCGGGGTTCAGGGTATCACTTTAGGGAACAATCGAGATAAAATGGCCTCTCCCACCAGAGGAGCGGTACGGGGGACACCCCCAGCCTAGTTGTGGGCGCCTTCTGTTCGTCTTTGCTTTGTTTCATATGGATGTTTTCTTGGGGTCATTTAAATCAGTGAAGTATAGGAGATTTGAAAAGAAAAGCATTTGAGGTTCACATTTACTAATTAGATTTATAGTAAGTTACGAATGTTTCAAGGAGAAAGAAAGAGAACTTGAATAAAGCAGACTCTCTCATTGTGGGGAACGTTGATGATGGAAAGGTTGGAACATGGGGGAAGGGAAGCAGAAAAGGAAAGAAAGAGCGCAAAACAGCAGCTTGTAAGTTTATTAACTGAGATTGTTTCCATTTCAGCAATTGCCTTAAAGCCCATGATTGCTTGGTCTGAGGTCAGCGGTTTACTGCAGTCTTTGCCTTTTTAACCAGAAGGTAATGGGCTTGAATTTTGTGGGCATGTGAGAATTGTTCCCATGGAGTCCTTGGCTGGAGGACAATCCCCTGGGTAGGTCCAGGGGCCCTAAGCCAGTTAATAATTATCCTGACCCAGGGCAGGACTTTCTTTATTTGACTGTTACCCCGAGGCGGCGTGGTGGTAAAGAGTGCGGGCTTAGGAGCCAGCAAACATGGACGGCAATGGCTTACCTCAAGCTTCCCAGCTGTGAAATGCGGTGGCAGTGGTAGCAATAATCACAGTGATCTCGATGCCTATTGCAAAGGGCAACCCCGCTGGATGGATAAATGGGGCTTAGTCTTAACTGGTTCTCTGTCCTCGACATCAGTGGCGCGGGGTCCGGGTTCTCCCTACTTGGCCGTCCTGGGGTTTCTGCTTAAAGAGAGCCATGCGGTACCGAGCTCTGAGCATAAGACAGGATTCAGGTGCCAAATCAGCCTTCCTTTCCCTGCCCCCAAATCTGGCTAGTGCTGCCTTTTCTCTCTACTCCTGGGGAGGCTGACCCCAAGGCTGAGGACACTGGAGCCAGCAAGGAGAGAGAAGCTACTCGCCCAGGGCAAGTGAGGACGGATTGGAAAAACTCAAAAGGAGAATGTGCTGGGGGATTTACACTCTCTAAAAACAGTTTTAAAGTGTCTTCCTGTACAAGGAAGGGCAGTAGATAAATGAGATGCAAAAATGCTTTGGGGAAAGAAACAGGAGCCCAAGGGGGGCGGATGCTGGGCTGAGCCCTCCAGCCCCCTTCCCCTCAGCTCTGTGGGCTGAGGACTGTTATCTGAGTTCTCAGCGAAGGAAATGAGGTACAGGCAAGTTAGGGTTCCCCAACTGCCATGCAAGTGACAGACCTGAGAGCTGAAGCCCCCCTCGACCTGCAGGCCCTGTGAACCCCCACGGGTGCCGGCAGCCTCACGTTGCAGAGAACAGCAAGTGAAGTGAAAGGGGCGGAATCTGCTTGAGCTTGATAGATCCTGGAGATTATGCTTGAAGAGAAATTTTCTTTTTTAAAAAACGTTGAGGGCAAATGAGATTGTACGTGATATACTTCGAACTTTAAAAAGAAATAAGAAAAGAAAGGGGAAAAGTTATGTTTTATGAGCCACACTGGTGTTGATTAGAGTAAGGTCCACTCTGCTACTCAAAAAGGTGTTAAGTGAATGAAATACAGAGTGAGTAGCCGATAATCGGAGGAGGCATTGTGTGGGCAGTGGCTGGACTCCGGGCGGGCAGAGGGCTCTGGGAAGGGACATCCCTCATTTGTCTCCTCTCTCTTCACTTCCCATCTTCGCCACCCCTCCCCCCAGAAAACAAAAGCAAAAACAAAAAACCTTTAGCAGGAAAAGAGGAGCCAATTAAAAAAAGAGAAAAAAAATCCTTGAAACCAATGAAATCTCCCCAATCCCTGGTGACAGGCCAGCGCCCCCAGACAGAAACTCGATCAAGTAAGGATAGAAAGGATCGGAGGCACTCGCCAGTTTTGTAAAGTGCGAAAGTCTGAAATGTATTTATTTACTGGGCATCAAAAGCCAGTGCTTTCTAACTGGGGAGAGGTTTCAGTCACAAGACCAAGGCTGGGGTGGAGGAACGGGGCGGGGGTGGGGCTGGCCCAGTGGACAGGTTAGCCTTCCCGGGGTGGTTCCAGGCTGAGCCGGAGGCCTAGATGGGAGGAGAAAACAGCCTCGTCCCCTGCCTACGTGTTCCTGTCTGACCCATGTCACCGGCCATCAGGGACTGCTCTGGTGCTGCTGGCCACAGAGATGAATTGTCACCTGGGGGACACGTCTGCACCCCGAGATTGGGGGCACTCTGATGGCTTCTATTCGTAGGCCGCTTTTTTGTGGGCACCTGCCGATCAGCCACCAAGGAATTGCTGTTCTCGAACAAGTTGTGCAGGGTAGCCCCGTGTTCATCCCGGCCTGCTCCTGGGCTCAGGAGGAGGAAGTAACGTGTCACCTGGGGACAAGAGGAGAGTGACAAGGTCCGATCCATATAATCATTTAAAACGGAGGCTTTCTTGTGGGGCAGCGAGAGGGTTCACCAGAGACAGAGCGGGTAGCAGAACAGGCAGATCAGAAATACACTGCTGAGGGGAGCAGCGGGCGAGGCAGGAGAGGTCTGCTGCGCCATGTGGGATTCTCCCTGGCTGGGTGTCGAACTCGCATCGCTGCTGCCGACGGCTCCACAGCGCAGCGCTCAACCGCTGCGCCACCAGGGAGGCCCTAAAACGGAGGCTTTTAAAGGGTGCTGAAATCTCAGCAAAGGAGCCCGAAATGGTTTGGTGGGGTGTTTTGCTTGTCTTCCCTTACTGTGGTTGCACTAAAATCAGGACTACGTAGAACCCAGGGAAGAGCCCTTGTGGAAATAACCAAGGCCTGCTGAGAAGGCTGTTTATGCTCACGTTACAGGGTAACCCCGTGGGGTGCCTGTCTGGGTTCCCACCCGTGGGCTTAAAAAGAGACTTAAAAACTCAAATGCAGGCACACACAATAAGATTAATAAAAAGATTTATTTACAAAAAGGAAAAAGAAAAGATAGAAATAAATTGGTAAAAACGTCCTACCAGTTTCGCTGAGCTGGACTCTTCTTGCCTACTCAGGAAAACTCTCCTCAATCCACACCATGGACCAAAAAATCTCCCCAGGTTCACAGGTCAGGTATTTTAAATCCCCGCCCCCCCCACCCTCCCGCTCCCCAAAAAATCATTGCTTAACTCCACCCTCAGTCCTCAGCATCCTTCCTTTGGTGAGGATGGCATTCTGGGAATCGTAGTCCTAGGTGTCCTGGCTCTCTCCAGCCTAAGGTGGGGGTGGGGTTCTGGGACACTCCCCCTTCCCGAGGACCACCCTCTTGCACTCCTAGGGTCCTGAACCTAAAAAGAACTGAGTCCACACGGCAACTTGGGAGGTGTGGGGAAGTCCGAACTGTGCTGGTCAGTTCTTGGGAGCGGAGGCCCCGGGCCAGTCCTGGGGCCTGGCTCTGCAGGCCTGGCTGCAGCTGTGGGGCACCCCATCCCCGCCCACCCTGCCTCCAGCCAGAGAAACCATAGGTAGGGTCTCAGAACAGCTTTTGAGGGTCTCTGTTTTGAAGGCTCCTGAGGATGGGCTAGAAATAAATAAAGAGCAGGCACAGTAAAGGAATGCACAAGGCGTGGTAGACGCAGCGAGAGGGTCAACAGTTCCAACATGGGCAGCCGAAGAGGCGTCCTGTAAGTGGGGGTTCTGCTCATTTCAGAACAGAGCAAACCCAAAACAAGGAAAGGCCAACCCGCGATCTGCTGGCCATGCCCAGCTGCCCCCACTCCCTGGCTTTCTTTTCCAGAATATCTAAGCAGTAGCTATGGGCGGGCTGCAGGTAGCTGTCATCTCGCACTTGGGGATTGTCAGCAAGGGCCTTCTATGCCCTTTCTCAGCAGCCTGTTCCGCCGACTCCCACGTCCAGTAAGAGGTGATAAACCAAGGCAACCCCAGCTGGAAAGTTCAGATAGAAGAAAGCACACAGTAGGGTCTTTGACACAAGTCATGGATGTAGAATCAAGCGCAGGACGGAGGGACAGTCAGTGCGGAGGAGCCACCTTTCCCGGGTCCTCCAAAGCCTCAGATGACGTGCAGTAACAGACGACTTCCGGCTGGTTTCCGTGTAAGTCACTCCACATCCCATGCACTTTGGACTCTGAAATGGTCAAGTTCGGTTGCCCTAAGAAGCACAAGAGCTGGTGAGGGCCAGTGCCAAACCTGTCTAGATAAAGCTTGTGGGGACTCAAGACTCAACGAAAAGTTACTTGATGAGAGGGATGGTTTGGGGCACACCATTGCCCTCTATTGGATCTGCTAAGGCAGGCCTGCAGCGTGGTGTGTGTTTCAGTCGCTCTGGCTGAGTTTGCAGGGAAGTCAGGGCCCCTTTGAGGGCGATGTTGATGTTCTGTGTCAGTGGGTGCCTCTGTGTGTCGCCAGGTCTCCGAGGAATGAATTACAGTAACTGACCAAGGTCCTTTATCACATCTTTATTCATTCAACACGCATTTCCTGAGCGCCTGCTAAGCTCTGGCTAGGTACCCTAGGGCATGGAAATGTAAATCACAGCTACTACTAGCACCATTTATTGAGGACCCTGTGTGTGCCAGGATCTTTAAACACATTAACACACAACACCCTATGAAGCAAGTGTGGTGACTCCCTTTCGTGGGTGAAGGAAGAAACAGCACCCAGGAGGCAAATGGCCCAGGTCCAGCCTCTCATAAACCCTTAATCAGTCTGCTAAGCACCAACCCTTCTCTTCAAGACCTTTACAAAGTACTGGGACAAAGGGGAAGCATATATCAAGGTCTAGATGGAGGAGGAGGGGCACAAACTATGACCAGAAGGTCAAATGCGATCCATCATTGTATTTTTTTGACCATGGGCTAAGACGGTTTTTATATTTTTCAATGGTTTGGAGGGGGAGGAGCTTAAGGAATCATAGTAATAATACTTTACAGCATGTAAAAAATTAAAATGAAATTCAAGTTTCAGTGTCATCAAGTTCTCTGGGGACCTATTCATTTTCTAGTCACTCGGACGCCTCACTCCAGCAGCACTGTGTAGGGGTCCAAGGGTGGCTGGAGAGACTCTCTGGCACCCACACAGCTGGTCTAGGCTCCAAGCTGGAAGGTTATATATCACGAAGATAGGCTTTTAAAAACATTTGGAGGGTTAAAAGAGGGGAAACTAATATTTATTTAATACAGGGCGCAAGGTGATGGAAGGGGTATACAGGTGTGCTGGGTTTTAAGACTTAATGCTCCAAAACTCCAACTTTAAAACAAATAAATTAAAGGCAGCTATTTGCATAACAAATTTTCTTTTTCATTTTGTAAAGGATTCAACATGGGGTTCCTTTCTAGAATGAGCCTCCATAATGCATACTAATATGATTCCATTTACAAATACTCTATTCATAATAACTTTTCAAGAACATATCTATTGTGCGCCAGGAGGTTTCGCTATAATCATTTTTTCCTGGCAGTGTAAGGATTCCTACTTCTGAAAAGTAATTGAGCTGACCTTGTCAAACCAAGAGGGGGAGGAAACAGCTCTACCTTCTCCTGGTCTCCGGGAGGGGTTGGCTTGACAAAAAGAAAGGCAATGGATTCCAGGTCTCCTCATTACGTGGAGCTAGATAGCTGGTCTAATTTTACATTCTTTAGCTAAGCTTCTCTTGGGAACTGCAGCCAAAGTCCTAAAATGTGAACATCTCTCTAGTCTATCGCTTTGTTTCCTACCCAAGGTAAATTAATAAAAATTATGTTTGTTGCTAATGCCCCATTAAATACGCTATAAGCAATACTTAATGAACAGCTCTGTTTCTCTCCCCTCCCACTCCAGACATTGTCTTAATCGAATTACAGCATAAACTGGAGTAAGTCATATAATATTCAAATTAGAGCTCTCCCCTGCAGGATGGGAAGTCCTGTGGCTGATTCAACATAAGACCCGGCTCTCTCTTTCGATGGGTCCTGAGCCTGGATCTTCAAACAGCTTTGTGGTGTTATGCAATTGCTCTTTTAAAGAGATGCATAAAACAGAAACCTTGGCTATTCATAGCCAACTTAGGAGGAGCTGAAATGGTTCAAGAAGTTTCTTGCCTGGTACCATTTTGCCAGTAACTACGCGTTTCTGGACATAAACACTGCATCTGGATTTTAAAATGAAGCTGTTTTAAAGAGCTGTCTCTTTTATTTTCATCCTCTGTGGTGATTGTATTTTAGGAGTAGATATGCATTCCTGGTATATAATCTGAGTATCTTGCAGGCTTTTTGGTGGTAAGAGAAGCTTAGGTAGAAATGCCAGGAGAGAGGAGTGTGCTTGGAGTGTTGCCGGCACAAAGCAGAGCTTGTCGCAGGGCTGCTGATGGGTTGCTGCAACTCTTAAAGCAGAGAAGAGAGAGAGACAGGCATAGCCAGCACGGAGGCTGAGCCTGGCATGGTTCTGCTGCAGGACTTCAGGGCCAAGGGCACGGTCCAGGGATTGGGGGAGGAGGAGGCTGCTGGAGAGAACGTGGCACCTGGGTGCTGTCAGTTCTCATTCACTCTGTGGCAGGCGGCATTTCAGTCATTTCTGGAGCTGATTATGATCACTGGCAAGGAAAGCAGACTGAATCCACCCCTGAGGTTCTCCGCAGCAGTGTCTCTAGCTGCATCTCCCCCGAAGGTCAGAAGCCCTGAAACTGCAAATAGCAGCAAGAAGGCTCCATTGCATTGAAGCCACTCCTCCCCCTCCCTCCCCTCTCCCCTTCCTTTCTCCTTCCCTCTCTCCCTCTGTTCTTCCTCTCCCCCCTCCCTCTCCCTGCCCCCCCTTTCA